>JAVXUL010130015.1:0-15861 GCA_035590515.1 Trichilia minutiflora
TTGATAAGAAATTCAGGGTGTTGGGCTCAAAAGCTTCTGTGGAATTTACAAGTGGTGATCTTGTTCCTTTTGAATCAAGAGGATGGGAGCTTAGCTATTCTGCAGGTAAACAAATTCAAGCTAATTTCTGTAAGACAATCTAATTACTCAAAATGAAGTTTGCTAAAATCGTACAGAAACATTATAGGGCTTTGTAATGGAAAGAAAGATGTTTATGACCGTGATGGAGTTATCAACTACAGTTCATCTACCGGTTTTTCCTATGTAGAAGGTCTAACTTGCCAATGGATTCTCCATGGAAAACCAGGGACTTTGGTATCCTTGAATTTCAGTCACATCAACATCTCGAAGAACTTGGATTTTCTGGCTATATATGATGATACAAAACAGCAGATAGCCAACTTCTCAGGTCTTTATTCTGGTTCCAACCTCCCGCACATGAACTTGACTGGTGAGGTCATGCTTGTGTTTGCTACTCAGACAGATAAAGGGAAAGGATGGGAAGCTGAGTTTTACATCTCTTCACCGGTTGATCGAGAAGAGAAGGTTTTGATTGTCATTGCCATTACTGTTTTAGCTGTTGTTGCCGCAAGTGTTTCAATTGCCTCGGTTACATTAGCTGTAGTCAAAAGGAGAAGAATGCATAAAACTTCTATGCATTCAGAGGAGAGACAAATGCAAATAAGAGTAGATATTGATAGTGAAGAGAACAGAATTGCAGAAGGGACTTCTGCAGTTGTTTATAGAGCAGTTTCAACAAATGGGATTGTGGTAGCAGTTAAAGCTAGGAGAGATATGGCTTCTCAAACAGGATTAGAAGAAGAAATCTTGCTCAAAGCATCATTTCACCCAAACATAGTTTCCTTGCTGGGACATGCACAAGATGGTCTTCAAAGACGGTATTTAGTTTTTGAGTTCATGCAAATGGGAAGTCTGAGTTGGAACCTAAGAGAGAGAGGAGGCACACTTGATTGGGAAAAAAGGTTAGCAATAGCATTACAAGTCTGCTCTGCAATTCAAATGCTGCACATGTACTCAAAACCACCTATATATCATGGAAACATAACGTCTGAAAACATTCTACTTGATGAATTTGGCAATGCAAAGTTAGGAGGTTTTGGAGCTGCAAACTATTGCACCGGCAACAACAGACCAAATCCTGAACAAACATCAGCAATGGCTGAGGATATATGGAGTTTCGGTATATTATTAGTTGAGCTGTTACGAGGGGAACCTTTAGAGAACAGGCAAAATTACAAAAATTTGAGCAGCCTTGACCACAGAAATGACTTTGCTGGCAGCCAGGAATGTCTTGATCAGCGACTGAATATTCCTAATGAAAAATACAAAATCATGGGTTTAGCAAAGCTTAGTGAAATTGCAAAATGGTGCATTGGCCGTTGCTGCAGAGTAGAAGAGAATGAAAATTATCCTAAGATAGGTGATGTTTTGTCAGGTCTGGAGCAAGTGAAACAATTGTTTTGTTCTGTTCTGTCTTGATATGCAAGGAAGTAGCAAAATAAGTTGATCTAAGTAATAATACATCAGCAATAATTGGTAAACAATTAAACCTCATTTCTGTATACTTCTGTAATAATTTTGTTCAGAGATATTTCTGTACCTGTTATCTATCTTCACAAAGAGAAGAAAACGAACAATATTTTATCAGTTAGCTCTTCAATTCTCCAATCTGAAATTGTTGTAAAGATTTAACAGAGTTATCAAAGGCGCAACGCAACTCCACTCATAAGTTCCCTGTTAGTTTTATTTTATAACTTCATAAACAAGTTACAGGTTCAACTCCATAATTTCCCCAGGTATATGACAATAAAATAGCAAAGTTTGCCTACGGATTCCTTGTTCTTTAATATAACAACAATTCGCAGATGCTTATACCAATATCATTTATAACTCAGTAAGGTATTAATAATTTTGAGTGTTTAAACAGCATAAATTAACTCTTCAAATTTGGATAAACGAATTGATAAAGTAGCCTTAAAACCAATAACACCTCAATACCAACTGCATTATAAAAAGATAAAAATTGTCCCATATATATATGATATTTTAGTTTTATTTCTTTATCAAAATGTCCAAATGTGAAAATTTCAAAAAGGAGCAATACTTAAAACAATGCCAGAACGTATAATTTTATTGATCATATTCTTTGATAGTTCAAATTATTACTATTTTAAATCCCATGACTATCAAATTTTATATACAGCTGATAAGAAAAAAAATAATAAAGCAGCGCAGGGGAATTTTTCCATTTAGAAGATAAAAAATTCTGCGAAATGAGTAATCCAATCAGTAATTATAACCACAATCAAAGTGACAAAACATAAAATTTTCCCAAAATTAGGTCAATTACCATGAAAAAGGTTATAGGATCCACATAAACCCAACTGACAACAAAAGACTAACCATCATGAACATGCGACTTATACAAACACATGATTTATGAGTTGAAAGGTAAAGAATTCTAAACAAGACAAAATCAATTTACTTGGTACACTAAGCAGAGTTCAATATAACTTTCCACGGTGTAATAAGCTCCCAGCCCCCATGAAAAGACCAAAAATAGCAGCACTGCCAAGTGTTGTTTGTCCAATATATCTGATCTTTAGAAGTCTTGGCGCCTATACTTCCCCAAACGATAAGGTTAAGTGATTAAATGCTAAACAACATCAACCTCATAATCAGATTAAGAAAACAAATAAGAAACTAACCCAGGCTTATGATATAGTAATGGGAAATCTGAAAAAAGTGAGGTCGTTGTTCTCCATGCTCGTATCATATATCTCGTACTAACCACTAGACTCGAAACAACTTTTTTCAGATGTCATCATGTTCAATTCAGCTTGTATAAAATTGTAAGTAGTAACAGTAATTATAAAGTCTTTATCTAGAAACATTTTGATCCAGCAAAAAGAGGTAGGTAAGGATGAAATTACTTCAGCAAAAAAACAACAATAAAATAGGGATATGTTCGGTATACCTAATTTATTCATATGTTCCATGCGGAAAAGCAAAAATAAAGTAAAGAGAGAACAAATATACCCAGCTGAATTAATTGAGATTATCAGTTGTAACCTTGGTAGCTTGTCAACTTATTTCTTCACTTTGATTTCAATTTGAACATCCAAAAATTAAATAGACGGAAACAAAAATATTCTTGGAATTTTGAAAGGCGCACAAAATTACTCAAATAGTGGATTATACATTTATACTAACTAGTCTCACATCTAAGAAAGTTGTATGTAAAATGATACGTAATCAATAAGATAGTAATCGTAGCCAATCAATCCATCATAACTGTCACCGACCATATCAAAATGCAGCCCATTAGACAAATTGTGTGGCAATATAAACAATAAATCTAAAATACATATTTTCACTATTCCTATTTTAATCAAAGTGGATGAAATCAAGTTTCAACATCACAAACAACTAATTAAGTTTAGAAATTTGAAAATAAAATTTAAGTTTGTTGATGAAAAAAAATTCTCTTTCAAATTTCGAATACAAGAACTTTCTTGTTGTTTGTTAGATTTGTTATTATCTGGGATAAAAAGGTTAATTAAGGATAGAACTAATGATTCGGTAAAAAATCTTTAATACTTAAATTAATTTTTTTTTATGTAAACTTTTAGGAAAGAAATTACATCAATATGATAGATTAACTTAATCTCTTTCTATGTACTATGATCTTTTATACCTTTTGTCATTTTTGAATTTAATTACTACCACGATTTTTATATTCATAACTTTTTTAGAATAATATGTGAGTTTGAATTTTTTTTACAATTGAAATAACAGCAATCATATACTTGGGATCATTCTTGATTAAGGAGAGTTTTATGTTATATCTCAGACTTTTGTTAATTTGAAAAGTCTCGAGGATTTTATGTCATACTTAAAATCTTGTTAACTTGAAAAATCTTAAAATTTTACATAATACTCAAAACTTTCGTTGACTTAAAAAGATATCAGAGATTTTATTTCATACTCGAAACCTTTGTTGACATAAAAAGTGTTTTGATTTTATGTCATATTCAAGCCTTTTGTTAATATAGAGCATTTCAGAATTTTACATCATATCCAAAATCTTTGTTGACATAAAAAGTCTAGAGACTTTATGTTATTCTATATGTGGTTGACCTCTAACTTATGGAAAGTCCTCGGTGTCTCAAAAATTTTCTCGAACAAAATTTAAGCAACATAATAGTAACATCTCACATATTCAAGTAAATATAAGACTACTAGAAAATCATTTAATACCCACTAAAAAAATAAGTAATCAACTTCTAAAACTTAACTTCTAAAACTTAATACAAGGAGTTTATAATAGAAGAAAGAGCAAATTATGATTGAAGGAATGTTTAAGGAGAGAGAATTACCAATAGCTTCGCCAACAATGATGCTTATGATTACATGAGCGAGATAACTATTTTCCCTGACTATAAACTTCTCATAATTGGTTGGTTAATTGTTAAAATCAAATGGCTTACTTGAATTGTTTTGTTTTGTTTATTAATAAAAGCTCTAAGCCTCTGAAAATAGGTGAGGATGAAAATAGATTATTCCCAAATTAATGGAGTTTTATTGTAAAACGGAAGCTCAATTAACTGCACCATGCACATTACATCAAGACAAAAACTCAGTTGAATAGAGTCGGATTAGGGTACGTTAGGTATTGCTCTATAAACTTATTTTTATTATTATTTTTATTTTTAGAAATAAATAAAAAACCTTTTACATGGTATTTTGGAAAAATATTTTGAGATTTTATTTTTTAGTCATAAAAATGATGTTCACTCACTTTTTACAATTCTTTTTATAAATTATTTAATAATGATTAATTATTTATAATGATGCTTAAATTTTTTTGAGACTTGTTTTACAAGCATTAATTAAATTCAAGTCAACAAGATTTTATTATTAAGGCATGATTAAAGTGGGATGGCTATAGGATTGTGTTATGAAAGAATACATCTAATAATAAAAAGACATCATTAAAAAAAGATGCAATTGTTCAAATGAATAATTGTATTAAATCGTTCATTTATTTGCCTATAAATAGACAAGTAAAGACAGTAGAAAAATGTATAAAATTGTATGAAAAATAATATGTAAAAAAGCATGAGTTTTTAGAGAGAGAAATTTGAAAAATTTATAAATTTTTTTGTTTCACATTCTGTTTTGGGGTTTTAAATACCCCTATATACAATCATTAATCTCATAACAGTATTAATGAATTCGAACAATGGTACCAAAGCCAGAGTTTTTGTAGGAAAAGTCCAAAAGTGGCAGAAAATTTTTCATCATTTTTAGATTGATTCAAATATTGTTTCTGTATTTTTCTTTGCCTAGTCATGTTCTAATCTTTAAGATGAATATAACGAGACTAAGAACATCAAAATTGAATGTCAAACATGGTTAAAAAATACACACACAAAAAAAAGAAAATCACTGCACACACACAAAAGTTGAAGACGCTTAGAGACCACACGCAGGTCGAATACAGACATGTGTGGTATATACACCAATTAATTTACATTAGTCTAGATCCGATTTACTCAACCTAAACTCAATTCAAAGTAATTCGATTTGACTTGAGTCCGACCTAACCCAAAATCTAACCCAAATTCAACTAGATTCAGTACTGCTCAAACCCAACTCAAATAATTTTCCAGTTCAACCAAACAAAATCTTGGTTTAGTTAAACTAATTGATAGTTTTAGCCTAGTTTAGGACCTAAATCAATTCCGATTAAAGTTAAATTTAGTACCTTAAGATTTTTTTGACATGCTGAATAGATATGTAGTCTCAAATTTTTGATTTGAGCACTTAAAATTTAAAAATCTTTAAAAATAATGAGTAAAAAAAGAAAAAATGTCAGTTTTGCACTATCTCAATTAGTCAATACATCGAAAAGGATTAATTTTATTATTTTTGACTTATATATACTAGAAATAAGTGCTAGAAAATAAATTAAAGATTCAAGACCACTTTGACTTATGTGAATATTAAACTATTCGAAAATCGTATACAAGCAACACCTATATGAAACAAAGAAAGTTGTTTCAACTTCTGAGCAAGAAAACGAAAGAGTCCTAAGAATTCATATCTACGATTACATTTGAAAGATGGGGCTAGTGAAACTTAATTATATGTGAGTTAAAATTTATATAGTTTTGATTTCTTTATTTTTATTATATTACTTTATATAATGACTAATAAATTTGATAACACAACAGTTAAATTAGTAACTCCATATGAAATATGGATGAGAATCGAATAAAATTTGAAGATGCTTGACTCATATTCTTATTCCTAAAAGGGATAAAATTAGTGTCAAAACATAGGAATCCAAATTTATTAGTTATAGTAAAAATAAAAGTGGTTATCATTTTTGTCAAAATGATAAGAGTTTTATAGAAAAGAGATGCTATATCTATAGAAATAATAAACATAGTTATTTATAATAAGTAACTTGAGCTACTTAATAAAAATAAGATCTTTACCATTTTATCGCAAGTTACTAATGATAGTAATATAAAAATTACTGTTGATCCTATAATTTTCGTACAATTTAGTGAAGATGTCTAAGTTAGTAGGAGAAAGAAAAGGAGAAATTTTCTTAATGGTTAAAAGATCATTATTATAGATGTCAAACGGACCAATCCAGCCTGGTTCCGTTTGGCCCACTGCGGGCCAACCTTAAATGGGGCGGACTGAGCTGACCCGTTTATTATACGGGTTAATATTTTATCAACCCTAACCTGATCCGGGGACTAACAGGCCTAAACGGACCGGTCCGCGGACTGATTTAAAAAATTTTAAATTAAAAAAAATATATATATAATAAAAATAATTAAAATATATTAATTACTATAAAATATAATATAAAAATAAATTTATTTTAGATATTTCAAGATTTTTAGTAGTCAATTAATAGTCTAACAAACAAAAATATTATAAAAATTTTAATTTGTATAAATTTTTACATTTTTTTTATATGTAGCTTCCACAAATTAAAGAAAAGTTTTGAAAATATCCTATAATATTAATTAAATAAAATATATAAAATAAAATAAATTCTAAATATATAAAATTGATATTCAAATTAAAATAATATATCTATTAGTCATTAGACATAATAATCCGTAAGTTATATAACTTATATTTATAAAATAAAATAAATATATTTATCTTTTGTATGAATAAAGTATAAACGAATTTTAGGATTAAAAGAAGAAACATAAATTTTTTTGTATTAACTTTTATAAAAAAATACAAAAAATATATTATATTTTAAATATATAAAATATTTTTTTTTTACGAATTAAGTGGGTTGACTTGCAGGTTAGACGAGTTTATCAGTTTAACCCGCGGGATAAACGGATTGGGTCAAATCGACTCACAAATTAAACAAGTCAAATTTTTTTAAGTCCAATCCATAAAAATAATAGATTAAATGGATTGATCCGCAGATCCCCGATCTATTTGACAGTTCTAATAATTATATTTTTACCATAGATGAAAAAAATCAACTAAACGATGATTCTAAAACTTATAACGATACTATGAAATAATTTAATTCCAATGAATGGTAATTAGTTATGAAAAATAAATTAGAATTTATTTAAAAAATAAAATTTAGAAATCAGTTGATTTATTTAAAAAAATCAATTTAATATAAATAAATATTAAAAAAAGTTAAAAGACTAATAAAAATCTAAACAAATATTAAACTAGATTAATAATTAAAAATTATACTCAAAAGTTAATGATAGATTTTATGAATATTTATTCATCAGTTGTTTATTATGATAATTATTGCTAGATAATTTTTAATTTATATTAATTAAATATAAAAACAATATTTTTAAATAATAAGTTTTAAAAAAATATTTATAAGAATTTTTTAATTCAAGGATATTGAAACAAAATCTGTTAGGTGAAGAAGTTTACTTTCAAGGTTCATGTTCTTCTCAAGTGCTGTTTATGAATCATAGAAACCAAAGAAGCGTTAAAAATCTATGTGGGATTCATTGGCATAAATCTTCCAATTATCAAGTCAAAATGCACTCAACCTAATCATTTATTATATAAAAAAAAAAGTTTTATGAAAATATTTTCACAGCATAAAAGCATAAAGTTTTGCAAAAATATATTTTTGCAAATGTAAGCCTATTTATAAGGGAGAGAGAGAGAGAGACATTTGTCACATATTCTTTTTTCATTCTAATATTCTTGTCAAAAGGTATGCTTATACTTATATATTACTATTTATTTGTTTTAATTGTCATAAGTAATATTATCGTATCTTTGGAAATTTTATACGTTAGATTTGTCAAAGCTTACGTGTCTCTACATTTGATCGACATGTGGAATAGCATCTTGATTCTTTGGTTGCCACCACAGTAAGAGGTTCTTGTCGTGGACTATTTATTGAAAAAAAAAAAAAAAGTTTGAGTCAGCATGCAACAATAATCACATCATTTGTTTTAATGTGTGATAACCTTTGGGTCCCCCCCCCCTCCAAAAAAAAAAAGGGGTGGCAGTTTGTATATAATAATTTATTTTTATAATTTTTTAAAAGATTTAATTTTTTATTTAACACAAGTTACTTTGTGCAGAGTTAATTTATTAAATTTTTGTTAAATTAACTCAATTTTAAAGTTAAGAATACATAAATAAATAAATAAACAAAATAAAATTGATTCACTTTTTTATACTATCTAATTGTTTTTATTTTTTATTCCTCGAATTATATTTATAGATTATTAAATGTTTAGATTAAAAAAAGTTAAAATTACAAATTGGTCCAAATTTCGGACTTAATGAAAACAAAAAATAATTTTCCGTTGCCGGGAATCGAACCCGGGTCTCCTGGGTGAAAGCCAGATATCCTAACCGCTGGACGACAACGGATTATTGGTTTCTTACCTTATTTAAATAATATTCATCTTGTGATCATTGACCTTATACAAATTCTCTTCTATAATTATTAATAAAAATATATTATTGTATTTATGGCAGGGAATTATAAGTTTTAGGAGTTAGGACAGATATTTATATAAACTAAAAACAAAAATAAAAATAAATAAGGTAGAAGTACTTCGAATTTGAGAAGTAACGAACTTAACAAATCGATTGTAACACTAATTAACAAATTAATTCCTACTTAATTATAGCAATTCTATTTTAATTCTAGCCATAATTAGACAATAATTAATAATGAAACAATAAATCCGCTTGTTATGCATTCTAAATATTATCTCATGCCTTCTATATTTCACCTTGTATGGTAGATAGAGTGCCAAGGATTTTAGATGGATTCATGATGAAATGTAGCTAACATGACAATAGTATCATGTTTATAGATGATGCAGAAGTATGCTTGGCACGAGTATGCTGAATATCAACCAGATGGAAATGCAGGGAAAAAAAATCAAACGACACGGGAAAGCAGAAGCAGATGAAACCCTGAGAAATTTTACAGCATGCCTCAAAGTTATGCGCCATGTTGCTTATGATAAATTGAGAAAGGGTCCATCACATGAAACTGTAAATCAGAAAGAAGGAGAATGCTTCAAGGAAATGCATGTGATTCATACATCCCTTCTAACATCATTTATAATGCTGGAGAAAACAGTTTAAATTTCATAACAGAATCAAAATTCTTATCTATGTATTATTCACCATAACCAAACTTATGCAAATGGTCTGAGTGAAAACTCTGGTGCAAAATACGCTGTATGATTTGCTGCTTAACTTACAAAGACTGCTATACAACTACGTATGGTCAAGCCGAGCTTAATAAAAATGCTTGATATGTGACTTTGGAAAAGAAGTGAAATGTTCCAGAGTAATAAACATTTTTTGGAAGTACCTTTGCTTCACAGTTCATGGAACCGTCCAAGCTCTCAGAGGTAACAATCTGTCTTATACTCAGGTACTTCTGATGCGTTCTTCATTGAAGTTCAACGTCTTAGAGGGTGTCAGTGTCAGAAAATTTTATATGTTCACGTATTGTCTTTTCTGCAGGTTATCCTTGTTGGCAAGGAGGCAGATCAAATGCCACAAGAGTAATTATACAAGTCTCCCTGCCGTCCGTTAGGATCATGAAGCTGGTCCATTTAATCATCCTAAAAGAATTCCTGATGTAATTTATATGTTAACTATTTTCCAACAGGAATATTTATCTGATCTGAAAACGACATGATACTTAGCACATTTCCTGTCTGACTTCTAAGATGGTGGCAATTCAACTTTCTCCATGTGACTGGTAAGCATCACAAGACATTCATACACCATCTCTGTCTGTGGATGTTCCTTATCTTCTGCAAAGAAAGGTTGGATCCTCCCCCCAATCTCAATCCAGCTACAGCCAGGGTTCTTCCTCAAACCAAGCTCTTTCATCTTTAATCTCACCTTCCGTAATTCATCCCATTTCTTGACCGATGCATACATATTTGATAGGACAATATAAGTTGATGAATCATCAGGATCTTTCTCGATAAGTAATCTTGCAATTTTTTCACTGAGTTCTGTATCCCTGTGCAGGCGACATGCAGAAAATAGTGTGCTTAACAGTCCAGAATCATCCCTAATTTCTGGGGTGTTCTGTAGAACCCCAAAAGCTTCATGTAATCTTCCAGCACGTCCAAGAAGATCAATCAAGCATGAGTAGTGTTCATTTCTGGGCTTAATATCGTACTTGGAGATCATTTGTTCAAAATAAAAACACCCTTCATCAACCAATCTGGCATGACTACAAGCTGATAAAACTGCGAGGAAAGTAACGCTATCCGGGTTTGCATTGGATTCCTGCATTTCACCAAAAAGCTTCAAAGCGTTTAAGGCTTGACCATGAGACCCATAAGCAGTGATCATGGAAGTCCACGACACAAGATCCCTCTCAGGTAATTGATTAAAAAGGTTAACTGCTTCATCCACGGCACCACATTTAGCATACATATCGAGGAGAGCCCCCATGACTATCTCATTGGTTTCTAGAGCACTCTCAATTATATAATTATGAATCTCTTTTCCCTTTTCTAGGGCTGCCAACTGGGAGCAGGCAGGTAAGATACTAGTGAATGTTAAAGCATCTGGTTTTACATCATTTTCTTTCATGTCATCAAAGATGGCAAGGGCTTTAAAATAAGCACCAACTGTCACATAACCAGATATCATAACGTTCCAAGAAACTACAGTTGTCTTGTGCAACTTGTCAAATACATTTTCAGCTGAGCTAACACTTCCACATTTGAAGTAAAGATCAATGAGAGAGCTATTTATAAAGATATCTGCCTGTATTCTGTTTCTTATCATATATCCGTGCATGAATTTTCCATATTCAAGTTGGGCTGATCTTGAACAAGACATCAATACACTACTTATAGTAGTCAAGGTGGGTTGAATTCCTTCCTCATTCATCCTCCTAAAAAGTTCAATGCATGATTTACTATCCCCTTTTGAACTATATCCTGCAATCATTGCATTCCAAGTAACCACACCTTTTACTGGGCTTTGCTCAAAAACCTCCCTAGCCATCTCTAAACAACCACATTTTCCATACATGTCCACAAGAGCCGAGCAAATATAACTATCAAAAACAAACCCATTTGTCACCAATTCTTTATGAATCTCCTTCCCTCTTTCCAAATCCAAAAGCCTTGCACAAGACGAGATAGCAGTTGTTAATGTCACTGAATTAGGCTTATACCCAGAATCCCTCATTTTCTCAAATAACTCCAATGCTTTCTCGGCTTGGCCATCTTGATAATAACAAGAAATGACTGTATTCCAACTGGCCACATCTCTTTCAGACATTTCATCAAACATCTTAATCGCATAATTAAACCTATTACATTTCCCATACATCCGTACGAGAGTGCTGGCAACAACTACATCCAACACAAACCCAGTTTTTATCAAATGGGTATGAATCATTTTGCCATAACCAACTCTACCCAATCCACCACAAGCCTTTAACACACTTGGGTAGCTATAACTATCGGGTTTCAAATAAGGGTTTTGCAGTAACCCATCAAACAGCTCAAAAGCTTCCATGAACATATAGTTCTTGGTATAAGCAGCCATAATCCCATTCCATAAAGAGAGGTCTAATGGGTTTTCAATTGTTTTAAATACAAGTTTCGCATAGTCATAATATTGGCAGGAGAAATAGAGATTGATGAGGCTTTTGCATAAAGCAATGTTGTTTTGTAAACCTAAAGTGACTACTTTTTGATGGATGATTTTGCCTTGTTTCAAAGACTTTGAACTAATGCATGCTCTCAGACGAGAGAATAACTTTGTTGTCTCCATTCAAGAATGACGACCAAAAACCCTTTCGCTTGCATGGAGATTGAGGTTTTCGTAAGAAGTGCAAATTTCCATTTCGGTGGTTGAATTTGTGGGAATTAGTTCTAATTTTACTAAATGATAGCTTTATAAATTTCTTTATATTCTGTGCTCTTCATAACTGACACTGACAAATAATAACAATAAATTATATGCTTTGAAAAATTAAATTGATAGAAATATTTTTCTGCGAACCCTCAGACAAACCCTTGAAAACAATTGATAGAAATAATTAATTTGAGACAATTAATTAAATTAATTTTATTTAAATATTATAAAAAAACTCTATTATTATTTCTTATATCACTTTAAAATATTTTATAAAGTGAATTTATTAAAACTTACAATTAAATGATATTTGGGTAAAAGATGAGGGTAAAAATTTTCGGACAAATACGTGATAAGTTCATTTTTAGAGGATATCTAATTTCTAGGATTTTTCGTCCTTAATCTAGAGGACGTTTAATTTGAAGAACTCCTTATCTTTGAGTTAGAGAACACTTAACATCGAAAATTTCTCATCCTTAATCCAAAGACCGTCTAGTCCTGAGGAATCCTCGCCCCTAATCTAGAGAATACTTAATTCCGAGGACTCCTCACTACTAATACAAAGGATGCCCGATTCCAATAATTTTTCACTCTTGATCACTCCGTCCTACAATAAAATCTATCTGACTCATCGCCCGTCGAATTTCAGATATTATAATGGTGACAGAACCTGTAATTCTTCAGTCTGACAGTATATCTATTTGACACCTGTAAATCTATCTGACTCATCGTCTTTAAATGAATACGACTAGCACACTGTCCAATAGCAAACAATTTCATCATTCCTATTTTTCAATACTAAGTCATATTCATCAGTCTCCCAAAAACCCTATAAAAAAAAAGGATCAACTATAATACAAAGCTATTCGAGTCATTATCTCTTAATTCCTTATCTTTTATTTGCTAAGTTTTTCTTTCCTTTTCTTTAACCTTCACTGACCTAAGTATCAAAATTTTTCTGTCGAAAAATCTTTCTGACCTTACTTTTAGAGTATTGATGTTTTACAAGAAACGTTAGGCGAAACTCAGCCAAATCACAGCTACTCTACTCACTTAATTACTCCTCATTGTTACCCTACTCACTTAATTACTCTTCATTAATGTTAAGATATCATTTGATATTTTTTTATACTAACAAATGATTTATAATATTTTAAATCAGCTATTTTTTTTTTAATTTATATGTGTTTACACGAATTTAATTTTAGGGTGAACTTTGAAGTTAAATTATATTTAAAATTTGATAATTTTTACTTTAATTTATAAATTTAATTAAATAAAAAATAATATTTATTAATAAAAAATTTTTAATGTGGGATATAAATTAAAAATATAATAAATTTTTTTAAAATGAATGAAACCAAAATTGTTCGACGACATTGTTTTTGAGGCACATGAGATGAGTATGTGGCATACAAAAGGTGCCATACATGTTCACAAATATATTTTTTGTGATTTGGGTAGAATAATATATATATTGTTTGCATTTTTCTATAAGACGAAATCTTATCAACATAAAATATGTTAAAAATAATTCATTTTAACAATTTATAAATGAATACTTCTTTTTTTATGAAAATTTATCGGCATAAAATACGAAAAAAAAATCTTTGTTAAAAAAATACTAAAGTTTACCTTTGTTTCTTTCTATTTATTTATTTTCTAATATTATCATATTACAAATTATTAAAATATCTATCTACCCTTAAATTTAAGGTGAGTTTATTTTAAAAACTAATAATTTTTTTTTTTTTTTACTTTTATACAAAAATGTAAATAAGCACATAAGTGAAACATAAAAAAAATTCTCTGTGTCTAGCAATACTAAGTGTCATTAAACAAGAAAGAAAAATAACGAAAAGGAGATATTGGTAATAATCTTGGCAGTGCTAGATGTCATTAGACAAGAAGGAATATGCATATTTGCATTGCCCAAAATCAAATTAATTAACTTTGCCTCCCTAATCAAGCATCATCTCTATCTAAGAAGAAAAAGAAACTATAAAACCTTTTAGAAAATCTTCTTCTTCTTTTTTTTTTCCCTATAAGATAGAATCTATTGGCATAAAATATGAAGAAAATCTATTGGCATAAAATATGGTGAAAATCTATGGGATATTAGCAATAACTTTTGCAGTTCTAATTGTCATTAAACAAGAAATAATATGCATAATTAAGATACTCAAAATCAAATTAATTAACTCCGCCTTTCTAATCAAGAATCATCTCTATTGTTTGTATTTTTCTATAAGAAGAAATCTTATCAACATAAAATATGAAGAAAATCTTTGATTAAAAAAATACTGTTTTTTATTTATTTATTTATATTATAATATTATAAATTGTTAAAGTATTCATTTACGCTTAAATTTAAGGTAGATTTATTCCAAATAACTAATAGAATTTTTTTTTTTTACTTTTATACAAAGATATAAATAGGTAGGCAAGTGAAAAACAAAAAAATTCTACATGCGGTGACTCTTTAAGTCGGGCTAACTTTCAACCACCTTTTCTAAGAGTAGTTGTTTTCTAACATTTTTATACATCTAAAATAATTATGTATAATTTTAGTTTTACATAAAAATATAAAATTCTAAATAAATAAGAAGTTCTAATATTGTTATACAACTACAACAAGCAAAAGATATTTTCCTAAAAAGAAAATATGTAAAAATATTCAACAAATAATTATATATTATTAAGTACATGCTTGTTTTATCACTTTATAATTGAAAAACTATAATTAGGTGTAATTACACAGGTTTAACATATTTATCAAACTGCATAATTACTAAGTTAATCGTATAATTGACTACTCAATTATATAGTTTAATTCTTAGGGGAGAAAATTAGTATAATTATACAATTTTTTTTAAAATTTTTATAATTACAAAAAATATATTTTCTCATATTTTCGACTCCTCCTAAAATCTTTCTATATTATGTAGATTAAGTTTATAATTAATAAATTTAGAAATATAATATATATATTGCATACTTTGAATAAATACCCTTTTATATTATGTAGATTGAGTTTATAATGAATGAATTTAGGAATATATTATATATATTACATACTTTTAGTAAATATTTTGAATATGTATGTGCATTTATTATATATAATATATATTTTAAGCAAATATAATTTATATAAAAATTATATTATATTTTTTGAATATATAATATATATTTTAATTTTCATAAATTGTTAATAATTAAAATTCATGTTCATACTATTGTTATATTTAAAATAATTAATTTTATAATTAAACTGTATAATTACACAATACACTACCCAAGATGACATTACATAATTGTTGACCTATGTGTTTTTGATAATGAGCAAATTATTTTATTGATAAATAAATGATTTGTTTGATTAATTTGTTTAAAATGTTTTGCATTTGTTTGATTGATTATAATGCTTTGATT
>JAVXUL010130046.1:0-15859 GCA_035590515.1 Trichilia minutiflora
GGGAGTGGGCATTCAAGGCTGTCCAGAAATTGGAGAAGCGAGCTCAGAAAAAATTAAATGTTATTCGACAAGAGGCAAATTAGGAGAAGGTAGAATTAAAGGCCATGGTCTCTACTATAAAGGGTAAACGGTCTCAGTGGGCTGACGAGAGGTAAAGCTTGACTTTCAAGCTCTCGTCTGTCGAGCCCCTAGTTCAAGCACTGTCAATAGATAATGACCGTCTTGAAGGGGAGAGGAGGAGCCTCACGGGCAAGCATAACCAACTGACTGATCTCTACAGGTCACTTAAGTCAGATGAGGAACGCTTCAAAGAGTAGTTGATCTCTAGCACCGATGAGTGCAATAGGCTGTCGGAGGAGCACAACTCTTTGGAGGAGTTAAAGGAGGCATGGGGGTCCCTAGAAGCACTGAAAAAGAGAAGGAAGAGGTCCTGACTTGGACCTTGGATTGCTGTTCAGTCAACTAGGTCGAGAGGTTCCAAGGGCTTCAAGTTCACATGCTTCAGATGTCCTGTCTGAGACTATAGAGCAAAATATCGACCCGACTATTAATGAGGAAAAGGGAAAGAGCAACCAGGGCTGATCAACTGAAGATCCTTCTTCTGAGGTAGTTGGGGCACAAGGTCATCAGGAGCAAACGACAGACGATCAAGATCCCCCCTTGGTCCCCTAAGAGAAGTCAACTCCTGTGAAAATCTCCTTTGATAAAGAAGAGAAGACCTCTCCTTAAAGTACCCCTGACCAGTCCCCTACTACTTGTTGGCCTTGTCTTTGTTGTTATAATTATGCAATCTTTTGTAATTAGCCATCCAAGAGCAATGTATACCGACACTAATAATGAATGAACAAAAAATTTATTTTATTCTTACTTGCTTGCTTTAATTCTTGTCATATATGAATTCCCTTAACTAAATACTTGTGAAATAGAATGCTCTGAATTGGTAGGACATCCTTCAGTCAGGATGCAGCTGGTAGTCCAAGGAAGATTAGGCACGCTCAGAATCTAACTAGGAGAGAGATGTCATGAAAGGGTTTTTGACTAGTGTCATCCTTGGGGCTCAACTAGTGTTATGGAATTTCAATTTCAACACTAGGAGATAACATTGACATGAGTCAGGGCTTAGGATGCTCGATCACGTACAGGTTTTAGACTCTTAAGATGCCTGATACTGTGAGGGGGCTTATACTGTCTAACACAGGTCGAAGACTCAGACTAGTGTTAAGGGATTTTATGGCTCAAAGGCCAACTATAACACTAAGAGTAAAGGTGAACGTGGGTCAGGGCTTAGGATGTCCGACCCCGTGTTAGGCCTTAGGTTCTCAGTCTGTTTGACACAGTACAGGGGGTTATACGACCTGATGCGGGTTAGAGAATCAAACTAGTGTTAGGGGATTTTAGGGTTTAAAAGTCAATCGTAACACTAGGAGTAAAAATTAACGTGGGTTAGGACTTTGGATGCCTAGTTCTATATCAGATCTTAGATTCTTGATCTGCCTGACACGGTGCAGGAGCTTATACGACCTAACACGGGTCAGAGACTCAGACTAGTATTAGGGAATTTTAGGGCTTAAAAGCCAACTAAAACACTAGGAGTAAAAATAGACGTGGGTTATGGCTTAGGATGCTTCACCCGTGCCAAGTCTTAGGTTCTTGATCTACCTGATATGATACGGGGGCTTATACAGCTTGACGCGGGTTAAAGACTCAGACTAGTGTTAAGAGATTTTAGAGTTTAAAAGTCGATCGAAATACTAGGAGTAAAAATAGACTCGAGTTAGGGCTTAGGATGCCTGACCCATACCATGTCTTAGGCTTTTGGTCTATCTGACACAGTGCAGGGGCTTATACGGCCTGACACTGGTTAAAGACTTAGAGAAATGTTGTACAATACTTCTTTACTTGCAATTAAAACACAATAATTTATTATAGATATAAAATTACAAGTGAAGCATTACTGAAGAGAGACTCATCTTAGGGATAGTATTTTTTCAACATCTCAGTATTTTACAGCTTATTCAGGATACTGTCGTCTGGCCTTACCAATTTGTATGCCCCTGGTTTGACTGTCCAAATTACTTGATAGGGACCTTCCCAGTTAGGGCCTAAATATCCCTCGATTGCCACCCTTGTATTCAAAGTGACCCTTTTGAGAACTAGATCTCTGTTTCTGAAGGATCAAGGTTTTACTTTTTGGTTATAGGCGCGGGAGACTCTTGCTGATAAGCATTCATGCACATCAGAGCACGGTTTCTGACTTTCTCGCACAAATCGAGCTCCAGACATATGGCTTGCCAGTATCTTTCTTCATCAAAGTGAAGGGTGCGAAAGTTAGGGATGACTGCCTCAAAGCCATAGGCCAACAGATAAGGTGTTTCTCCCTTGTCCATTTTTGCTGTTGTTCTGTACGCCTATAGGATTTCAAGAAGCTCATCTGCCCAGGCTCCCTTCCCTTCTTCAAGCTTTTTTTTAGTAGTTTCTTGATTACTTTGTTAGCTACTTTGACTTGTCCATTTGCTTTGGGGTGGGCAAGAAATCGGGATGGTCTGCTCTTATGGTGTCTGGTCAATTTTCATCATG
The DNA here is from genome assembly GCA_035590515.1 of Trichilia minutiflora. Lineage (NCBI taxonomy): Eukaryota > Viridiplantae > Streptophyta > Magnoliopsida > Sapindales > Meliaceae > Trichilia > Trichilia minutiflora. The sequence goes on from JAVXUL010130046.1 coordinate 2,578, forward strand.
ATTTAAGACTGGCAGGATTTCTTCAGTCATGTCCTCAGCCAAAAACTCTGCCAGTGCTTGCCCCTTGATAGCTTTGCGTGGTTAAAATTTGATGTCGAACTCACTAAGCTCTACCGACAACCTGATCAGCCTTTTTGATAGGTCAAGTCGATAAAGAATCTATCTGAGTGACTGGTCAGTAAGCACCATTATTTTATAGGCCTGAAAGTAGAGGCGTAATTTCTTGGCTACCATGATGAGTACCAGTGCCAACTTCTCAGATATCGCATATCGGGTCTCGGTATCCAACAACGTCTTACTGGTGTAGTACATGAGCCTCTATATTTTTTTATGATCTTCCCTTACCACACCGAACTGATAGCGTGTTGGATAACTACTAGGGCTGACCAGATACGGGACTGAGGTCAAATAAACCTTGAGTTATTGAAATGAGCTTTCACACTCTTCGTCCCATTTCATACCCTTGCCTTTTCTCACAGCCCTGAAAAAAGGAAAACACTTGTCAGTGAATTTAGAGATAAAGCGATTGAGGGTAGCTAACCTTCTGGTCAAGCTCTGTAACTCCTTCAAGGTCTTGGGAGCTCTTAGGTCCATTATAGCTCGAACCTTTTTCGGGTTAGCCTCAATCCCTCATTCACTGATCATAAAGTCCAAAAACTTTCTGGACTTGAAATCGAATGCACACTTCTCAGGGTTGAGCCTCAAGTTGTATTCCTTGAGGAAGGAGAAGGCTTGCTCTAGGCGAAGAGCATGATCCTTGACCTTGATGGATTTCACAATCATGTCACCCACGTAAACCTCCATGAAACTTCCAATCAGTGGCTTGAACACTTTGTTTACAAGCCTCTAGAAGGTGGCTCCGACATTCTTTAGCCCGAAGAGTATAACCTTGTAACAATACAACCCTTGATCTATAATAAAGGTTGTCTTGTCTTGGTCAAGAAGATGCATGGGTATTTGATTATATCCCGACAAAGCATCCATGAAGCTCAATAATTCATGTTCGACAGTGAAGTCTACCAACTAATCGACCCGAGGTAAGGGAAAACTATCTTTAGGGTAGGTTTTATTGAGATCGATGCAGTTGACGCATATCCGCTAACTCTCATTAGTCTTTTTGACCATTACTACATTCGTCAACCAGTCGAGATACTTGGTTTCTCTAATGAACCCCGTCTTGAGCAGTTTATCTACTTTCGCCTGGATCGCCTTTTGTCTTTTAATGTTAAAGACTCTTTCCTTCTGCCGTACTGGCTTGTGGGCAGGATTAACGGCTCATCAATGGGTTATGACACCTGCATTGATCCCTGGAATATCCTCATGACTCCAAGCAAATGTATCTTTCTTTTGCTCTAAGGTTACAATCATGACCTGCTTCAGGTTAGTGGTCAACTGACTACTTACTCGAATTGTTTTATCTTGGTGTCACCCATCAATCATCACACTTTTCAGGATCTCTACTGGTTTCAAGATTAAATCTCGATCTACGTCAATCATCTCAATATCTGCAGGGGTTAGTCTTCCTTACTTCTCGATGATCATTTTCAAATGCTCTCCCTAGATGCAGTATATTTTTCGGACATAGGTAGTAAAGCAGGATCTCGCTTCTCTTTGATTCCCTTTGATAATTTCAATTCTGTCTCTAGCTCGGAATTTCAACTTCAAGTAGTGCACGCTTTCCACCATTGTGGTATTTTGAAGAAAAGGTCTCCCCAGTATAACAGAGTAGGGGATCTTTAGATCTACCACCTGTACTGATCCTAGAGGAACAATGCAAGAATTCCTGAATCCTTCTAGAATCGAGTCAGTTTGGAATAACTCTAGATCCTCCATGTCTAGAGATTCTAGGGTATCTTTGAAGATGATGTCTACTGAACTTCCCGTGTCAATCAAAATTCAATTGACTTGCTTAGATGCTATCTCCAAGGCCACTACTAATACGTCATCATGCGGGTAGTAAACTCCAACTTTATCTTCATCAGTAAACATAATAGGGATGTTAGTAATTTTTGGCTTCTTGTCGACACGTACGTTCATCACATGCGAATCCGATAGGTGACTAGGCAGGGAGTAGCGCGCATAATTCTTGCGCACATTATTTGACAGTCCTGTCAGGGTAGGTCCTCCTGAGATGATTAGGATACCTTGGTTAGATCTCGGGAACTTGTCATCCTCGGGGTGTTGCTCATAATCGGGGTATTTTGTTGGTAATCCGTAATATAATGGGTGAGATAGTTATTCTTGATAAGTACCTCGATCTGGGCTCGTAGGTCATCACATTGATTTGTAGTGTGACCCTTCTCCCCGTGATACTCACAAAACTTTTCATTAATCTTCTTAGGCACCTTGCCCTTTATATTTCAGGGTTGGGGTGCCATAAACTCTCTACATTGAGCATCCTCGGACATTTTGGACAAGGGGGCTTTAAGAGGTGTGAAGTTACAAGTGCCTACCTGAGCCACCCTTCGCGGGTGATCTCTTGCCTATTGAAATCTGGGGGAGGGGGGGTGTTCATCCCTTCTCGTTTCACAGAGAGGCATTCTCTGGCCTTCATCTCTTCTATCGCGCCCAGGGTTCCCATGATGGTCCTCTTTTTCCTTTCATTGAGCACTTTGGTGTTGTTCCCTCCTGGTCGGGATGGCCCAATCTTCCACTTTCAACCTTAGAAGCATTTCTTCTTTTATCTTAATTTCTTCAAGTAGCTTGCTTCAGGCTGCCTCATAGGAGTCCACTGTCCATCGATGGATGATATACCAGGCCCTTTCCATCCTTATGCCCCTCTTCAAACTTTCCAATGCCAGAGGGTGGTGGTATACACCCAACTCCATAAATTTCTCATGATACCTCTTTACAAAACTTTTCAGGGTCTATCTAGGCTTCTGACGCATTGATAACAGAGTGCTCAGGTTATGACTCATTGTCATAGCTCCTCGAAATTCATTTTCAAAGGCCATTGCCAACTGAGTGAAACTACTGATACAGGCTGATGGCAAATTCTTATACCAGCATCGAACACGTCCTTTCAATGTTAATGGGAAGGGCTAACACATTTACTGGACAGTCAGTCTCTGGATCAGTATCATTTCCTAGAATATGTCGAAATGTAAGGAGGCATCAAATTTTCCAGTGTTTTGAACTTCTTGGAAAGACAGAGCTCCGAGATTTTCTCGACAAAAGGCGAGGTGAATGTAGAAAGGCGAACATTATCAGCCGTCAGGTTCTCTCCCAACTCAACTATCCTCTTAGCCTTCAATTCGTATAACATCTTTCGAACACATTCCTTTACCTCTTTTCTGTTAACAGCCATAGCAGCCTCCTTTTCTTGAGCATACTTTTCATTGAGATAGAGTCTTATATCCATGGAAGCTAGACTGTGCCTCATCCTGGTCTCATTTACTATATCATAGTCTCTATTCCTGTCACCCTTTCTCCCATCATGACCTTCATAGATTTTAAAGGGAGTGTTGATACCTGGGAAGGCAGAAGGTTGCTCCACTACTCTTTCAATCACCTTAGCCTTTTCCTTCTATAAAGTAGTCAGTCTGATGCCAGGAACCTGACCTTCGATTCTGACTGATCCTCTTACAGTATCACTGTTGCCTAGGACTTAGCTCTCCCGCCTTTCTAGAGGGTGTGGTACCTTCATCTCTCTCAGGCGGGCAGACTCTCTTGCCATCCATTGCCTGATCTTCATAAGCTTCTTCTCTAATATGTCCGCTTTATTTGCCGTTAGTTTGGTCAAGTGGTCATCATCTAGTCGGGATCCACCTGCTGTGGGAGAGATAACACATTTCTCACGTGCGAATGGGGCCCTTCCACCATCGCGTGCAATACTTTTGCTAGAACTAGATTCCTCTAATTTTTTTCCATTCTGTCATTTCTCCAAAGCCCAAAATATCACAAAGATTTCTAGGTTGCTTCCACTCTTTTCTTCCTTACTAAACAATCTTATAGGTGACTTTTCGTTAGTTTTTCACAGACGATACCAGTTGTTGAGGTGTGAATATGAATGTGACTATTGCATTATCGAATTCTCAACGAAGAGAGTTGATGGCCGGATTCTCAATTATAGAGTCTCACCTCTAAACCCCTGCAAGACAATAATACACCATGACGTGGAGGGTGCTTTCTGAAAAAAAAAACTTCGATGCCTAAGTCAAAAAAGATATAAGAGAGAAATCAAATAACTCCGGTGGAGGGAAAAGAAAGAAAACAAAAAAGTAAAGAAGATGGAGCAAATCAAAGAAGAAAAGAAAGAGAAGTCCAACCGAAGAAGAAAAAGAAGAAGCCCCCTCAACTGCTGATTTTGCCTCTTTATATAGGGTCCTTGGAAAGTGGGTAACATGACTTAGCATAGGAGAATCGAAATGATGGGACACTCTGCCTTGGGATAGTGTGCCAGTCGCTTTTTATTTAAGAGATGTGACCGTTGAAGATGAGACATATTGTAGGGGTCCGTCAGGGTGGCATTTCTTACTGCAGGATCCCTGATCATTAATCATTCCCATTTTTGGTAGTCTCTAAGGGCTAATGACGGGGTCAGGTTTCCTGAAATACTGATAGAATTTTGAAAAGGATAAAAAACAGTAGCCCTAAAAGAGACAGTCAGGAATCCTGAGAAGCGGACATCAGAAATCCCGAGAGGTGTCAGTCAGAAATCCTGAAAGGCATTAGTCAAGAATTATAGGAAGTAGACAGTCATGATTTCTGAGAAGTGGGTGATTAGGTGACACTGTTGCGGGGGTCAGGGATAAAAGATCTCTACCTGGGAGACCTCCACGTGTTATTTGGATATTTACCCAAATATCCAGTGCCCTAATTTTTGGTGTAAGACTTGAAGGGCTCTCATCAGAAATTATTTGCCTAACTGGGTAGATCTCAGTAGTCGGTCCGTCTTTGGAAATTGCAATTTCTTGGGAATCTGAGAAAGGTGAAAGGCTGTCAGGAGGCTAGCCATATCCCAGTCAATGTGCCTGTGTATTGGTTATTTTTGATAATCTGTCTTATCCTAATTGCTCGATAGTCTCTTTTATTAAATGCAGACTATCCAACTATCACCTCGGAAGTCTATCAGTCTGCAAGCTGTCACTGCTTCAAGTTCCACGATATTAAAGTCAAATTACTACGGGTTTACGTGTCAAAAAATTGGTGGCTAGGGGTCGAATCACCCTCGAGCAGCGAAGTTATTTATGGGGTTTAGACACGTGATAATCCCCTAACTATAGAGACCAACGATTGAGATCTGAGATCTTTGTCAGTACAAAAACACTCTTTTTTCTCTCTCTCTCCTTCATCTTTTGCCTCTTTTAGTTCTCGTTGTTGCTTCGTCGGTGCTCTAAAAATTTTTACATTTTTCGTCTGAGCTCTCGGTGCTGTTCTTCCTTTGTTTGCTTTTCTGTTTTACGAGTGCACTATTCTTCTTTGTCCTCCTTGTAAGCTTTGCTTCTCCTCATCTCATTTTTGTGACTTCGTAAGGTATGGCTTTAGATTTTTTTATTTTTATTTCTTTTTAGGCTTTTACTGGGTTCTATCTCTAAAACTTTTCTGAGAAGTTTGGTTTCTAAAGAGGGGAGTTGACACCCCTGTTTCCCCGGGTGATTTGAGGGACTTTTAGAGTGTAGGTTAATATTTTCATTGATTTAGTTTTTTGATGGTTTTTTTTTATTTCTGGTAAAGATTCGTACTTTCGTAGTGATTTTTTTATGCAGGTTAAAAATTAGACAATGGACAGTCGAGGAAACCCGTTGGATGCTACTCAATCGAGGATGAAGTCTGCACGGGACCCTCTGCCTGATCATGAAGGGGGTGAGGAAGACAAAGGGGATTCTGAACAGGCAAGGGCTAGGGGCCCAAATGAGACTAACTGGAACCCTTCTACAGTAATCGAGGCAGACCTTCACGCTTACAAGAGACTGTTTGTAATTTCTGATCACGTGTAACTCAAGGTGCCATAAACCTATGAGGTTCCGAGTATCTTGGCTCTCGGGAAGATGGCTATAAATGAGGAGCACCTGCTGATCGGGGCTCGACTCCCTCTACAATGATACTTTGCCAGGATCTTCAAAACTTTCAGTATCCTTCCATATCAACTCACTCTAAACAGTTGGAGAATCTTGAGCGATTTATTCGTCCTAAAGGCCAGAGCAAAATTGTCTACCCCTACTCCCAACGAGGTGTTATACTTCTATATGCTCAAGAAGAATGTCAGCTAGTACCCCGGATGTTACTTTTTGCAAGTTTGTCAGGGGTACCAGACGAATATAAAGGGGAACCTTTCATCTAATGAGAACTGGAAGGACCGCTGGTTCATTGCCAATGGAGATTAGACTGGACCATCTCAGGACCCGATCCTTTCCCCCTTCAAGAAGACAAATATCACCTCGAATATCTAATCACTTTGTTGAATGAATTACTTCAACAATCCTGATTATTGACTGATCTTCTGATATAGACGCGAGAAAAGACTAGTCTAACATCCCGGTCAGTGTTACAAGATTGTTGCTGAATCTGGTTACCATGGATATCAGGCAGCTTCTGAGTCGGGAGAGCTTGGTAAACTCGTGGCTAATATCTCGGGCAGCAACAACGAGTGAGCTCTCAAAAACAAGGGCCGTTATGAGTAAGCGTTAGCCTTTCTCCTGGTCGACTTTAATAAATTCATGAGAAGTCATTTCTGATCAGGATCTTGGATCTCTTGCATCTGCTAAAACCGAAAGGTCCCTGTTGGATAGAAGGCAAAGGGTGGTCGACATTCTAAAGGAGCTACTTTCTGAAGGGAGTTCCAAAGCAACCCGGGCCACCGATGCCCAGACTAAGGTCCCTAGAGATAAGAGAAAGGGGCCCATAAAAGAGGATCCCAAAAAGGGTCCCGAGAAGGTAGGAAAGAAAATTGAGTTCTCAAAGGAGAAGGGCATACTGATCAGGAAGCGAAATGAGGAGGAAGAGAGGTATCCACGAGGGGCAATCCTCCTCAGACCAAAGATAAAGTCAAAAGGTCTATGGTCGATGACCAGGCTGAGAAGAGGACAAAAAAGAAAATTGATCCTCCTTATACTCCTCCCCCCCCCAATAAGTACGTAAACGAGGGTCCCTAGTCGAGAAGAGAGTGTTTCAATCTCCCTGTCGACGGGATTGGGGACACAGAAAGCTCATAGGCAGAGCCAGAGGGGCCAGAAAGGAGTAGAGAATCAAGATCAGACCCTAAAAACTGGTGTAAATAATAACGGGGGTCGGGGCCAGAAAAATATCGATTCGACTGATAAGAATGCGGATGACATACCTCCCTCCCCCTCCCCCCCGCAAAAAAAAAAAGGATGGGGACGTAGAGCATGATGGGCTCTAATAAGAGGATTTTACAAAAGGAAAGAGGGAGGATTTTGATCACCTTTTTCATCTGATAAACAGAACTAGAGAGGTGATCTCTCCCCAAAGGGCCGAATCTATGTCGGACGCGTCTCCATTGTAGGCCCTGGGTAATCTGAGCATGTACGCTCACAGAGTAAGTCTTTACGCCCCTAGTCTTTTGTATATGATAAGGATCGTTTTATTTCCTATTCGAGATACTAACTTATCTGATTCAACTTATATAGAATACATTCCTGTTGGATCTCTTTATAGAGGACTTCCAGAATGCAATAAAAGTCTGAGAGTGGGTATTCAAGGCGGTCAAGAAACTAGAGAAGCAGGCCCAAAAAAAATTAATGTTATTCGACAAGAGGCGAATCAAGGGAAGATAGAATTAGAGGCCAAGGTCTCTGCTCTAGAGGGTAAAAGATCTCAGTGGACTGACGAGAGGTAAAGCTTGACTTCCAAGCTCTCGTCTGTCGAAATCTTAATCCAAGCACTATCAATAGATAATAACCGTCTTGAAGGGGAGAGAAAAAACCTCACGGATAAGCATAACCAGCTAACTGACCTCTACATGTCACTTAAATCAAATGAGGAACGCCTGAAAGAGCAGTTGATCTCCAGCACCGATGAGTACAATAGGCTGTTAGAGGAGTACAACTCTTTGGAGGAGGAGTTGAAGGAGGCGCGGTGGTCCCTAGAAGAGCTAAAAAAGGAGAAAGAAGAGGTCCCAACTTGAACCTTGGATAGTTGTTCAGCCAACTAGGTCGAGAGGTTCTAGGGGCTTCAAGTTCATATGCTTCAGATGTCCCACCTGAGACCACAGAGCAAAATATTGACCCGACTGCTAATAAGGAGGAGGGAAGGACGACCAGGACCAATCAATTAAAGACCCTTCTTCTGAGGCAGTCGGGGCACAAGGTCCAAGTCAAAATTTACAAGAGAATTTTAAAAGTGGTAGAAAATTTTTCATCATTCTTAAAGTGATTTGGGTATTGTTTTTGTGTTTTTCTTTATCCAGATGTATTCTACTCTTCAAAACGAATCCAACAAGACCAAGAACACTAGAGTTGAACATCAAACATGAACAAAAAATGCAAAACACTAAAAACTATTAGGCATTAACACTATACCCACCCGAAGGTTGAAGATTCATAGAGACCACGTGCAAGTCAGGAGTAGGCACATACACTACATGTGTCAATCGATCAACATCAAACTAGACCCAGTTCCCTTACCCCTGACCTGATTTAATCAAACCTAGTTCATATAAGCTTAGACCCAGTTCAACCCGATCCATACTCAATTTACTCTAAGCTAGTTGTCATCTTGATTCAGACCTAATTCATTCTAACTCGACTTAGTCTGATCCAACAATTAACCTACCCTAATTTGGTCCAAATCTGGCTCAATCAAGCCATCTAGTTCAATCTATTTTTAGTTCGGTTGAAATATCTGAGTTTCTCAAGTCTTGTATAAGGCTTAAATCATCTCCGATTAAATCAAAATTTGGTATTCCAAGATTTTTCGACATGCCAGATTGATTTGTAGCCTTAAAATTTGGATTTAAACAATTAAATTTCAAAAAGAAGTGCACAAGAAAGTAAAGAAAAAACACTAATTTTGCACTATATCGGCTTTCCATCACATTGGAAGGGGATTGTTTTACTATTCTTAACTTGTGTATAAAAGAAATAAATGTTGCAAAGTAAATTCGAAGTTTGCAACCACTTCAATTTATTTGAATACTAAAATATTCAGAGACCGTGTATACATGATAACTAAATGTTGTTTTGGCTTCTAAATAAGGAAACATAAAAATCTTAAGAAGCAATATTTACGATTGCATTTAAACGAGTATAAAATTAAATTATTAAAAATAATCATTTATAAATTAATTTACACAGTTTTTAATTTATTTATTTGTGTTATGATATATTATTTATATATAATAGTTAGTAAATTTGATAACATAATAGCTAAATTAGTAACTCTATATAAAATATAAATAAAATCCAAATAAAGTTTGGGGATGATAGTCCTATATTCTTATTCCTAAGTATTTAAGGGATAAAATTAGTACTAAAATATGAGAATGCAAATTCATTGACTATGTTGCAAAATAAAAGTGATTATCGATTTTACAACCCAGATAAAAGTCTAATAAAAGTAAAAATGTTGTGATTATAAAATTGCTGACATAGTTATTTCTAAAAAGTAACTTGAGCTATTTAATAAAAATGAGATTCTTATCACTTCATAGTAAATTACTAATGATAGTAATATAGAAATCGTTGTTAATTCCATAAGTTTCATACAATTTAATAAAGATGTACAAGTCAATAGGAGAAAAAGAAAAAAAAAAGCATTCTCAATAATTGAAAGATCATTATGTATTTATCATTAACAAAGGAAACCAACTATCATTATGTATTTACCATTAACGAAGGAAACCAACTAATTAATGATCTTAAGAATTATAGTGATATTATGAGACAATTTAATTTTAACATTAGCCATGGAAGATAAATTAGAATTTATTAAGCTAAATCAAGTTTGAGAATTAATTGATTTACTTAAACAAAAAAAGACTATTGGATGTAAATGGGTATTATAAAATTAAAGGCTGATGGAAGTTTAGATAGATATGATTAGAATAGATTTTATGGTTACTTATTCGTTAATTACTAAATTCACATCCATTGGAATTATTATAACAATTATTTAATGGCAGAGGTCCAAGTATAAGATCAAGCCACAATCAATTAAGGTATAAGATCAAGCCACAATCAATTAAGGTATAACTGCTATTTTGGCAAAGACCCTGGTATTGTATTGAGTCACAGTTGATACATGGTATTTAGGCTAGTACATTAAATACAAAGAATTACGCTTTAATTATTAACTATAACTTTTAGCCTAGTGGTTAACACTAAATTGGATGTAAAGATAGTATTTTTAAATAGCGAATTAAAGAAAAACATTTATATATCACAACCAAAGGGTTTTCTGATTAAAGAAAATAAAGACAAAGTCTTTGTCTTTAAATTAAAAAAAAATCTTTGTATAAACTTAAGTAATCATTTAGATAATAGTATTTAAAATTTAATCAAGTAATCCTGGATATAAAATGAATCCACTAGATCATTGTGATTACAGTTAAAAATATCAAGATAAAATATCTATATTCTCATTGTATGTGAATGATATTTTTATTGGTCAGTAATAACATGGATATAATTAATAAAACAAAGTAATATATTAGTACGAAGTTCTATATGAAAGACATGACTGAAACATCTTATGTTATAGGGATTAAAATTATCAAAGATACTATATATATATCAAAAAAATTATCTAAAAAAATATTTAAACAGTTTAATATGAAATATTGTAAATTGGTTAGTACATCTACGTAGAAATCAACTATTTTGAGTAAAGAGTTATATCCTTAAAATAAAATCAAACCGAAAGAAATGTAAAGAGTATTTTATGTACAATCTATTGAAAATCTAATATATGCAATGACCAGTATAAGGTCATACATATCGCATGCAGTAAAAATGGTAAGTAAATATTAATTAAATTCATAAAGAGAATATTGACAAGCAATCAAGAGAATTATAAGATATTTGAAACTCACAAAAAATATGAAACTCTACTTTGATTTACATAATTTAATACTTGTTGGCTATTATGATACAAATTTTACGGGATCAAAAAGTACAAAAGTGTTTTATGATGGAACAATAATTTTTTGATTAAGAAAGAAATAAAAGACTGTATTACAAAGTCCATCATAGAGGTAGAATATATCTCAGATAATACAGTGGATAACATAGCTATATAGGTAGTATAAAGGATAGAATCGCTATACAAATAGTATAACGGATAACATAACTATATGAATTAAAATGTTAATAATTTGCAATTAGACTTATCTAAAGTATATGTAGATATATTTTGTGATTTAATAACAAGTTTATCATCTATTGAATTAAAAGTAAAAGAAAAAGCTCCAAAAAAAAGAGTGAAATTAAAGTTGATTATGTCTCCTCAAAAAAGATAGTAGCCGATCCTATGATCAAGGAATTGTCTCTAAAAAAAAATTCAGAGAACATATTATAGGTTTGAGAATTATTTAGAGGTGTAATTAACATATAGAGCATGTATCATTTGTTAAGTATGAAGGATATCTGAGAAAACAGTTATATAACTCTATTTGGTTGATTCTGAATACTGATAAAAGAAAATATATATGATATTATAACGAGGTTAATAAAAGGTTATAATAAATCATTCATATAAAATATTAAGATGAAATTATCTAAAAGCAACACTTAATGCATAAACCTGTTGAAAAACTAAATACAAACAGTAATTTTTTTAATTTTAGTATTTATGTTATTTTATTTTGCTAAAATATGTATACCATAATTTTTATGATTTAATTATGGTTTGATAATGATGATTGGTTATGTACATAAGATATTCAATCATCGAAAATAAATTTGATCACTTTAATCAAATGAGAGATTAAAACAATATGATCAAAATAGAGTCACAAGTAAAATTATGTTCTTCGATAAAAGAATACATCTAACAATAAAAAAATAACATTAAAAAATATATAATTATTTAAATAAATAATTATATTAAATTATTTATTCATTTATCTATATAAATAAAGATAACATAAATATAATAAAAAAATACATAAAAAAATATAAAAAAACTTAAATTTTTAAAAAATAATTTATAAAAATTTTAATTTTATATTTCATCTTTGAGTTTAAGATATTTTTACATCCAACCATTAATCTTCTACCGATATCAATAAATCCCAATAATTTAACTGTCGTAATCAGAATCCTTTGATCGCACACAGCCGCTCAACTTAAATTTCTTTTAAGAAAATCACCATTAAAAAAATAAATTACCTCGTGTAACAAGATGTCATTCTATTATTTAATTGAATTATATTTGTCTAGAAGAATTATGTTTCGTGAATGCTTATCCATTTAATTATTATAATTTATTATAGTTAAAAAAATTTCATAACTGTGAATATATATTTATTATTTAACCCTCAAATTATTAGCTAACTTAGTACTAATTACAATAGACTCTCAAAAACAAATAATAACTGCAATCTAGAGGAATCGTAGCAGTCAAATTTACAAATTTGGCAGCCGGGTGCATGAAATGAGATTAATTGCCAATTGCGATAGATGGCCAAAGTAATTTTCTGTCTTTCAATCCCTGCTAATTCATTTATAGTTCTGCAATTTGTACGACCCCCATATTAAAAACCCATCAAGTCTGAATAATTATCCTGTAAACAAATCTGCAGTAACACATCAAAAATGTCAAAGGTACGATATCGTTCTTCGTTCAACGTGAAAACATGGAAACTGGACATCGAAAGAAAGCATCCTTTCAACCCGGTTAGCCATATCACATGGAAACGTGCAGCTTGCTGTGCTCGAAAATTTGACTAGTGATTCAAATTTGCGGTCTTTATGATTCAAATTTCTTTAAAGAATTTATGAAATCATCCTATTCAAAGGTAGATATTCAAATCAAGCTCCACATCATCCATTGGTCAAATGGTGTGGGAACACGATATCTAAACTTACGTACACGTCAATAATTATTTCACTTATATTTAATATTGGGGTTGTCAAATGTACCAATTCGGTCTGACCAACCTAATCCATTACGGATTAATCTTAAACGGATCGGATTAATTTATTTATTATACGATTTATTTATACAATTTATCCTAATTTTTTGGTATTTTACTAATTTTAATCTAATTCGCGAGTCAATAAACTTAAAAAAATTGATCTGTGAATTAATTTAAAATTAAAAATATATAAAATAAAAATATTAATTATTATTAAATATAATATAAAAATAAATTTATTATATT
>JAVXUL010130073.1:0-15857 GCA_035590515.1 Trichilia minutiflora
GACCTCTATCCACTCAGGCCGACCCTAGGCTACAACCAGTAGCTACTGTGCACAACAGGCCAACATGGCCACATCACTATATACAATAACATACAGGCCTACACGGCCATCATCATCACATAGGCCAGCATGACCATCAATCATAAAATATAATAAAAATCAGGCCTAAGGCCATAGCATCAATACAACAAAATACACATAGGCCAGCATAGTAAAATACACATAGGCCAGTATAGTAAAATACACATAGGCCAGCATGACCATCAATAATAAAAGATAATAAAAATCAGGCCTAAGGCCATAGCATCAATACAACAAAATATAAGGTTCATTTTTATATCACATATTAATTCATAAAGACATTTCATAAAGGGTTTATTCTAGCACAAACAAAGGGCCCTCCCGGCCATCACACAACAAAATCCAACTCCGTCATATGTGAAATCAATATAAAAGTTTTTATCACCCTAAGGCTGAAAATAAGTTTAAAAATCAATGAAAAGATACCATAAACATAACAATTAAAAGAAATAAGTCCACTCACTGTATAGGGAGGGTACACACTCCTTAATTCCCCTCGTTCTTCGGCGACTCACGTGGATATCTCGATCTTGAACCGTCGTCTATACACACGCATAACAATATCATTAATTTTACCTTCAATATACGTATGCTCGAATGCATGCGATGCACGCTGGTTTCGGGTTTCTAATAAACGGACCATTACACGACGTTTCCTAAAATTCCCATTATACGTTAAATTACTTAATTATCAGCGACACAGACCCACATTACGATTAAACCAACTCATTACGATTCATATACGTGATTTTGGTTTATGGGCCCCATCCCCTTGTATGAACAGTAATCAGAGTTACTATTTATCATTACCCAAAATTTTTGAAATTACATTTCTAGCATCCTACATTTCCTACGACTCCTCTACCACTCACATTACGCGTTAAAACTAAAATGTATGCGCAAAATCTACGAAAAACTACTTGGATAAACAGTAAAACCCATAAAATTGAAAATACGTAAAAACACAAATTGAATATACAGACAGGCTAAAAATGACGCTACAAACCTCGTGGTGGGATCGATTTACTCTGATTTCGCCTCTAACATGAAAAGCCCCAAATTCCTCCCGAAACCCTAACTTCTCCCACTCCATTCCAATGTCTCTTGTCACAAATTGAAGCTACCATCGCGCTCGGGAGATATAATACAGCAAAATGATGAAGAGAAATCGAAGAAACGACGAAAAACAAAAAGTGTGTGTGTGTAGAACAGAGGGAGAACGAAGAAGGAAGGGAAGAAGAGGAGGAGGAGAGAAAAGCTACAAAATTCGGCCCCTGACCCCTTTTTATAGAAAAAGGGCAAAATTACCATTTTGCTCTTAAGTTTTCTTAAGGGAGTAGCTTCTAGAAATAGGCATTTTTATCGTTTTGCGTCGATTCGATCGAACAAATCGAAGATTCGATCGATCGAACCACCCCTTTGATTGAATGAATAGTAACTTTGATCGATCAAATCCCTTGGTGTGAATAGTACTCAAAGAGCTTGCAAATTGCCGATCAAATGATTCACTGTTCGGTCGAACGAATCATCGCTTCAGTCGAATGAACTCCTCATTCGGTCGATTGAATCAAAAGCCAGAATTTCGATCGAACGAATTATCCACTCGGTCGATCGAACTTGCCAAAAATTTTTTTTTTTTATTTAAGCCCCTTCCAGAATTGAAAATCACATACGAGGTCCCAATATACAATCATAGAAACTCCTTTTAACTATCATAAACATCAAATATAACCAAAAATAGCTGAACGAATTACTATTATGCACAATGGATGCAAAAACATGAACAAAAAATATGGTGATGTTACAACTATACCCTTGCAGTACAATCACGGGTGTGATATTTTGCATTTGAGGCGAAGGATCCATAGGAACTTGCTCTTGCTCATTAACAGAAGGCGGAGCATGAGATGATTCCTCCTGATCATCTCTAATCATTACATTTCTCTGAGGTTTACCCCTTCCTCTCTTGGATCATGGCGGTATTTCTACACAAAAATCAATATACGTTATAAAACATGATTGACTCGACTCAGTCTATGGTCCATTGATATAATTCTCATTGAAATCATTAGTTTTAAAATTCTCCGAGAATCAAAATCGAAAGAGTTCAAAAATAGAAAACTTAACTCACTCGAAAACTAAAAGCTCTGATACCAATAAAATTATCATGCCCGACCCTAGTCAGCCATATGGCAATTGTCGTGAATCCCTGAAATACATCCTATAGTTATAATGTAATCCCAATACCTGTAAGATATAGTACCGATTTTCAAACTCATTTTCTAAAATAATATAATATGGAAGATTTTCATAAAATACACAACATTACAAATATTTTTTAAAATATCCTTTTTCAATGAGTTCTTGGCCAAGCCAAATACACAAAATCATAAATACAATTTTATTTCTGTTCAGTGGGCCATAATGCATATATTTAAGTTGAGTACCTGAGAATCTGCTAAAACTCGCTTTAGCTATGCTATACCATGCTCGACTACACTAATCTAAAATAGAAAAATGAGGGGTGAGTATTTAGGATAATACTCAATGATTAGACCACACAATGATATACATATAGCAAATGATTTTATACATCGATTACGATAAACCATCGTAATCGTCAAAAATAAAATATGTATAATGTGGCATACTAAACATAATTACAAAAGAGTCAATGTAAATTCAATATATATATATATATATATGTAAACCCTCGGTCTATAAGATCTCATCTACTCTCTTCAAGTTGTATAGCTAATCTGCAACCCTGGTTGGAAAGGTGTGTTCATGTAAATATATATATAAGGCTAGCATGCTTTAGCCTGGATATGTTGGATTCCACCCATCCTATCTTGGACTGTATGGTCAATCCATATTCTTGAGTCTGTTGGATTTCACTCGCTCTACCTGAGTTGTATGGTTAATCCTAACCCTGGACTAGCGGACTCTATCCACTCCACCGTGAGTTGTATGGACTATCCTCACCCATAATATCACTAATATAACACACATCTAATAACTCTATCATCTGTAGCTCACAAGGCCAAAACACACGCATGGCACCTTAGCCATTGTTCATAATCTATAACACAGACTATGCCACATCCATAATCATTTTATAAAATGCCATTTGCTATAGGCCTCTGGCCTCAATCTCATATCATAATAACAAATATACACATTCGACTTCAGCCTCACATTTATGGCAAGCAAGGTTTCACAACAAACTTATCTCTATCACAAACAAAAGGCCAACTCGGCCACCACACAACATACATCTAACACCTCCTCATTTCAATCACATATATACATATATCCATATGCTATACAATCTCAGCATAATAATCAACTAAAAACATTTAATGAGGCGAAGGGAAAGTGTATCCACTCACAATTTGGGGTGGGAAACCACCCTCAGGGTATTCTTCTCGCGACGGAGATACTATAGTCTCAATTACCACGCTTGGATACACATAAAAGCACAAATTTACTATTTGTAATAATGTGTATGCATGATACAATATATGCTCATGCTACTAATGCTTTCCCTCTCTTTCTCTCTAATATACTGTCATATATTATCCACACACGTCCTCACTTCTCTTTCACACTATTCTTAGTTATTTCAATACCAATAGAAGTTAAAGTCCTCTAATTTATCGACACAAATGATAAACTAGAAAACTCCTAATTTTTAGGGTTTTATCAACAACACCCACGCTATCTATTCCTAGATTTACGTGAAGTGATAGCCTAAAATAGAGGGATGAGACGAGAGATCGACTTATCCAAACTGGTAGGTGAGCTTGAAGCCCCTTTTTAGCTTGAATCTCTCTTCGGCTCACTGTAACTACTCTTCTCATAAATCCTCATGATCCGACGGATAGAATTTTGATCAAAGGAGATTTCTGAGTTCTGGTGTTGACTCTCAGTTCATAGGAACTGGAATGGCAGAGTTTGGTGAAGAAATGGCTAAAATCAATTTTACACAGTTAAGAGAAACGGTTTTTGTCAAAAATAGAGAGAGAGAAAGTGAAAATCAAAAATGGGAAAGACGATCCCCTGCTCGACATAAATAGGCTGTAAAATGCTCAAAGGTGTTGATACCTTTCAAAATGTATGAATACATTTGGCTTTTCACTGTTCACCATGCCTGCAACGTATCGATACCTTTCAGAATATATCGATATGTTTCATCGTAAACAGACTTTACCTCCGTCACAAAGGTGTAGATACCCTTGTCCAAAGGTATCGATACCTTTGATCTTATCTATGACGTATCAATGTTTTTTTGCAAAGGTATCGATACCTTTGCCTCTTCTCCTTCTTTTGAGGACTACTGCTTCAAATAGTCATAACTTTGGATCCCGATATTCGCTCAGAACCCATAATATATCAATGAAAAGCTCACTTCGAGCTCTACAAAAATAAAAAAACTTTTTCTCAATTAGATATGATTTTGAGGTCAAAATCTAATTCTTTCTTATAAACTCATATTCTATACCACACATCTCCGTAAATATAACTTCAAGTTATTACACTCTCTAACACATAATCTACATAAAATATCAAGTATAGAATCTCATGAGGGTTTCATAATAATGTCCATAACCCTAAGGGACGAGTTTCACACACACGCACATATATATATATATTAATTTAAAAGGATAATATTAAATTTTAGTAATGACTAAGGTTTAAATAGTATAAAATGTTATTGGCCTAAGTTTAAATTGGTTTGAATTTGGGTTGATTAATAGTATTTTCTAATAATTATTTTAATAATTATGAATTTTTAATAAAAATTATTTTTATTTATTATTTAGATATTAAAATTTTAATATTATCTTAACCTAATCACTTTTTCCATAAAACCTAATTACTATTTCTTATTTTATTTAATTTATTTGATAAGTTAAATAAAATCCATAAACATTGTAAATATATGTAGGACATGTATTTATGGCCAAACAAAACAATGTCATTGTATAAATGGTCGAAAAACTGAAACATTCAACAAAGCCAACAAATTATTTGTCGATGTCTCGAATACACTCAAAATGAAAGAAACTAACTTTGTTTGATGAGTTAAAATACCACAACCACAACAATATGTATTCGTAATACAAATATAGTAAACCAAATTCATGTAAATATTCTTTATATGATAAACAATATTACATGAGTGCACATTAATGTTGTTAGGGTTAATTATAAGGTTAAAATCCATATATATATATATATAAATGTATTAATATTAATAGTTAATCATGAGATGTTTAATTATTAATAAAATACTTAACCTTAAAAGCCATTTTACGAAAACTGTCTAAAATGATAAAGAAGATTCACATGAGATGTGAATGTGAGTAAACATGATAAAATCTCTTTAATAATTATTATGTGTTTGCCTTCCATTGTAGGATAGCTAATAATTCTTTTATGTAAATTTTCTACTCCAAGATTTCTATTATGTGATGGGTATGGATTTTATGTATTAGAATTTGGTTATCTGATTTTCAATAATATTAAAATCTTGATCGAGATTCTATTATCAAAGGTTGGGATGAGAATATTATTTGAAAAGGTATAATGGTTTAAATATGACTAGTGTAAGATACCAAGATTTCTATTATGTGAGCTATCTAAACTAGGACAAAGGAAAATATCGAGTCTTGTATAAGATACAGAAAAGAAAAGTTCTTTACTTATTTAAATTAATTATTCAAGATCTCTATTATGTGAAGAAAATTAATTTGAATGAGAATTTAATACCTACTAATTATTAAAAATCCAACAAATTTTTTAAAATCTTAATTGAGAAGTGTGGGGGATTAAATTAAATAGTGGGAGCTGATTTAATCAACATATTTTAATGAATTCAATTATTGAATTTATCTTGTAATTTAATACACTAACAAATTATCTTCTGTTTTTCTAGATTTCTCTTAGTTAATCAAATACAAAATGTCGTTAACAAATGTGTTTGCAAGAATTCTTAACACTAATCAACTGATCGAACTTAATTTTAAGAACTGGTTTTGAAAGATAAAAATAGTTCTCGATTTCAAAGATATTGAATATGTTTTAGGTGATGAGATGCCTATGTCCAGTGAAAAGAATGTTCCTCAAGATGCTTATAACAAATGGCACATGAACAGTCATAGAGTTTGACTCTATATGTTAGCATAGATGAATCAAAAGTTATAGGCCCAACATGAGAGTTTTACATCTGTGTATGAGATATTTAAATCCCTATAAGAGTTGTATGGGAAAAACTCTCGCGTCATGGAGTATGACATGTGTAAAACCCTATTTGGTATGAACTAAGGGAGAAAGTCCCGTCTGATGATCATGTCATCAAGATGATAAATATCATTGGGTAATTAGATATTTTGGGTATAACCCCATAATTTGAAGGTGAATCTAGTTCTCTAATCACTCCCGTCCAGTTATAAAAATTTATAACAAATTATAATATATATATGATTGAGCGTATTTTTTTTGAGTTGCTCAATAAAATTTAAGAATATTATAAACAAAATAATAAGGGTAAGGGATATTATGATGTCCGTATAACCACCACCAGTAGGATTAGTAAGTAGTCAAAATGCACATCAAAGCTCCCATTCAGAAAAAAGTCCAAAACAAAATCATCTAAAGGAAAATATTTTCATTGCAGAGGTGAAGGATACTAGAAGAAGAATTATCCTCAATACCACGATAGCCTTAAGAAGGTCAAGACAGGTATAGCAGTTATTTGATTGAATATGAATTATGTGTTAATTCTGATATTCATTCTTAGGTTATTGACTCAGTTGCTACTTCTTATTTTTATGTATCTTTATAGGTACTGCAGAATAGTTCTGCATTTCAGGGCGATGGGTTCATCTTAAGGATGGCTAATAGAGCAATATTTACAGTCATAACTGTATGATCGCGTAAGCTGGAGTTACCATCAGGACACATTTTGTAATTAGAAAATGTTTTGTATTTTGCTTTTGCTATAAGAAACATTATATCTGTATTTATACTTTGTAATATAGGATATTCTGTATAGTTTAATAAAGATATATATTTATTACATTTTAGAAATATATGTGTTGGCAAAGTAATAAATACAAATGATTTGTATATTCTTCAAATGAATATAGTTATTCTTTATCTTCTATTACTAGCAAAAGAATGCAGATTGATACCAATCCTAGCTATCTGTGGTATCACAAATTAGGCCATATCAGAGACAGGCATCTCACTTAGCTTGAAAATAGTAGGATTTTATTCTCATTAGGCTCGGGGCCATATCCAACATATGAGGAATGTCTTCGAGATAAAATGATTAAATCAACTTTTAGGAATAAAAGAAAGAGATCAAAAGAACTATTAGACTTAATACGTACAGATATATGTGGTCCATTTAGTATATCAGTCAGAGGAGGGTATGATTACTTCGTTACCTTTATCGATGATATATCTTGATATGGGTATGTATATTTGATGAAATATAAATTAGAATGCTTTGAAAAGTTCAAAGAATTTAAAAATGAAGTAGAAAAATAAACAGGAAAGACTATTAAGATTCTGTGATCGAATCGTGGAGGTGAGTACTTGAGTACTGAATTCAGTAAATTTTTGAAAGATAATAGAATAATCTTGCAAATGACTCCTCCTTATACACCTCAACTGAATGGTGTATCAGAGAGAAGAAATCGTACTCTATTAGACAAGTATAATCAATGGTTAGTTTTACAAACTTATTATT
This sequence comes from Trichilia minutiflora, assembly GCA_035590515.1. NCBI lineage: Eukaryota > Viridiplantae > Streptophyta > Magnoliopsida > Sapindales > Meliaceae > Trichilia > Trichilia minutiflora. The sequence continues at coordinate 7,844 of JAVXUL010130073.1, forward strand.
GTACGTATAAGGATATGCTCTGCATACTACTACATATATCTTTAATAAGATTCTGACTAAATCATTCCAAAAGACTCCGTATGAGTATGGAGTGGTAAGAAATATCATCTCAATTATATGAGGGTTTAAAGTTATTTGACTTATGTCAAGTTGGTCAGATCAGATAAACTTGATGTTAGATCAGAGTTAGGTTAATTCATAGGATATTTTAAAGACAATTTAGGATATTATTTCTATTTTCATTCTAATAAGAGGGCTACGATCAATAGAAATGCACATTTATTAGAAAAGGATTTTCTTGAAGAAAGTGGTACATATAGAGAAATGGAATTTAAAGAAGAATCTTATGAACTACCAAATGACCATACAGAGCCTGGAACATCTAGTCAGTAAACTTCTATCCCAATTAATCCAATTCTAGTTAAAAAATTTATTAGAGTTCCTAGAATCCCAGAGGGATATGGATTTTTGATGAGAAAAATTTTGAATTTTACTTAGTGGGAGTAATGAATCATGAAGATGATCTTAAAACTTATAAAGAAACTATCCTAGATAAAGATTCAGAAAGATAGCTAGAAGCAATAAAATTAGAAAAAGAATTCATGCACATTAACCAAGTCTGGATACTTGTTGATCCTTCTAAAGGAATAGTTCTTATTGATAATAAATGGATCTTTAAGAGAAAGATAGATAAAGATAAATAAGTTAAGACTTATAAAGTATAACTGATTACAAAAGGTTATACTCAGAAACCTAGTTTGGATTATACAAAAACCTTCTCACCAATGGTGATGATTAAGTCTATTAGAATCATGTTGGCATAATTGCATATCATGATAAGATTTGGCAGATGGATGTGAAATCAATATTTCTTAATGGTTACATTGAGGATAATTTACTTATAAAATAGCCTCTTGGTTTTATGTTCGCTGCTGAACCTAATAAGGTATACAAGTTGTATCAATCCATTTATAGATTTGATGAGAACCTCACGTAGTTGGATATATGATTTGATGAGATAGTCAAAGCATTTAGTTTTATCAAGAATCTGGATGAACCTTTTGTTTATAAAAAGATTAAAGATCATGCTATTATGTTCCTAATATTATATATAGATTACATATTATTGATGGGTAATGATGTATGTATGATGGCAGAAGTCAAACTTTGATTGTCTAGAATCTATAAAGTAGATCGAAGAGGATAATTAGATTATCCCAAAAGTTGTATATTAAAAAGATGCTAAAAAGATTCAGCATGAAGAACTCTAAAAGAGGTCTCTTGTCCTTCAATCACTGTCTTTATATTTCTAAAAATGATAGTCCAAATACTGTTGAAGACCAGTAATAGATGCAGGGTGTTTTATATGAATCAGTTATAGATAGCCTGATATATGCCATGCTGTGTACAAGACCTAATATAGTGTATGTAGTACGTGTTACTACCAGATATTAGGTAAATCTTGAAAAAAAAAACTTTGGTCTGCAGTGAAAACAATCTTTAAGTACTTAAGAAGGATTAAGAATTTGATTCTGAGTTATGATCTCAAGAACTGAGTATTCATGGGTACTCAGATTCAGATTTTTAATCAGATGTGGATGATTGAAAATCTACATTTGGTTTTATATTTCTGTGTAATGGAGGAGCTGTGAGTTGGAAGATTTCAAATAGACGATAACAATTAACTCTACCATAAAGTTGAATATGTTACGACTTCAAAAGTTGCTAAAGAAGCAATTTACATATAAAAGTTCATATCTGAATTTGGTGTGATTCCTAGTATAGCTTATCTAATAAGCATATTATATGATAACACAAGCAAAGGAACCAAGAGCGCACAAGAAATGTAAATATATTCAATGAAAATATCATAGACTAAGAGAATTTATTGATGATGGAGAGATTATCATATAGAAGACGCCTTCAGTAGATAATGTAGTTGACCCTCTTACTGAACCAGCTAGATCAACATCTTGAGAAGATGGGTATTAGATACAATAGCGAGTGACTTTAGTGCAAGTGAGAGTTTGTTGGTATTGTATGCCCTAAAACCATTAATGTGTCAATTTTAGATATTACTATATTGAATTATTGTATTGATGATGTATTGTTCATTATTGTTACTAAAGAAAGTGTTTCAATTTCTTATATGTATGCTGCTTCCTTTCATTATTCCTACTAATGAAAAGTATACATAGAAATACCCATATAAATTAATTATTTAAATTGCTCCCTACATAAGCTGTATCAATTAGGCATTGATATCGTATAGTAGGTATACTAAATATTTTCGATGATTATCACAAAATAATAGAAGTGCTGATAGCATAATTGTCATGCTATTAGGACATTAGTGTGGATTAACAATTAAATAACTATTTTTCAAGTATAATCAAAGTTAAGACAAATTATATGGTAATACAAGATCAATCATTTGTCATGTGATTTTGCTATTATAAAATTATTCTTTAGACATGAGATGTCTGTGTTGTGATTCAGTATAAATATATATGGTTTATATGATGTATAAATATGAAACTAATAACCTCTTGTATAACAAGTCGGTTTGGCTATATATTATTTATATTAGAAGAGCGATAGACAATCAATAGGGAATCTATTGACTTGATAAAAAGGATTTCGAGGTACTGTTTACTCGACCTAGTTTTGAGTTTCCAGTTGGGTATTAACAAACATCTGAAATCTAAGTCTTCGATCAAAGTATATAATGTTATATGAAAGAGTTTTATGGTAGCAAATTCAAAGTGTATTGATTAAGACTCGAGCAAAAATTATATTTAGAGTTTTGACATTTGTGAGCCCTAATTCAATTGGGATTAGACGAACGAAGTAAATTTATCCACACAAAATATACAATCAAGCAGAAAAGGCTCAATGAAGATATTTTTCATTGTGGTTTAGGGGTCATGGCATATTGCTAGATGTTAACCATGATTGTTGAGTACTTGAATGGTTCAAAACGGAATCAATAAGATCTGTTTTGACTCACGACTAATACTACAGTGAACCCAAGAGGTTACAATTAATAAAATCCTCATTCTTGCTATTAAAGAGAAATTAAATATTATCCACAAGAGAGCTAGCACTCTTGGAGATAATATTCGATCGAAAAGCGTTAACGATTTACGCGTTAAATGATTTAACGAACTTGAGAGCTTTATAGAATGACTTAGATATAACTTAGAATAAGTTTTATTATTTTATTTATATTTAAATATAAAATAGAATTGAAAAATTATTTGATCAAAGTTGGTTTGATCGAATAAGGACCTAGATATCATAAAATTAAAGTTTGAGGATTTTTATGATATTTGACATTTACTATTTAAGAATCTTGTTCAACAAGCTTGGGATACATTTGTCTTTGATTAAAAGACCAAGAACATTTAAGTAAATGCATGGTGTCTACATAAAGAGTCATTTTTCTATTTTTGGGTTATTTTTAAAAAATTTGAAAAAATCAAGAAAACTCTCTCTCTCTCTTTTGCCCACACCAAGAACCTAGGGGATTTGATTCAAACTCTTGAGATCTTGTACTTGTGAGGTTATAATCTTCACCTTGACACTAAAGGTTAATGTCTTGTTGGCTTGACTTGCTTGATATTTTCATTTATTGCCATATATGACAAGATTGTTATCATAAACCCTAACTCTCACTTCCCTATGTTTCCACTTACACCTTTGGTGTAGAATGATAAAGATCTAATCCCAAAATTATAGAATCTTCAAGAATCAAAATTCAAATGCCTTAATCAAGCTTGGTTTACTATAAAGAGAGAAGAGAGCTTTTGTGTTTTCTTGCTTTTTGATAAAATAGCTTAATTAATTAAAATTTAGAAATTGATCCTTAATTATACATTTTGCATCATTTACATAAATGTTGATGAAATTTAAATCAAAGACAAATGAGTCTTAAAGCTTGTCAAATAAGCTTTATAATAGTAAATTTAAAATGATAAGTTTGCCTTTATTAATAATATTAATACCAAACTTGTCCTAAATCTAGTCAAACTAACTTTGATCAAGTTTATTTTAATTCTATTTTTATCTTAAATATTAATAAAATATTGCAACTTACTCTAAGTCAGATTCAAATAAGTTTATAAAGCTCTCAAGTTTGTTAAACTATTTAACATGTAAACTATTTACACTTTTTGATCTAATATTATCTCTGAGAGAGCTAACTTTCTTATGAATAATATTTATTCTCTCTCAAAACTAGAATGAGCATAAGTTATTGGTTATGACTCTTGAGTTCATTATGGTATTAATTATGAGCCAAAATTGATCTTATCAATCCTGTTTTGAACCATTCGAGCACTCATCGACTATGGTTAATATCTAGCAATATGTCATTGTCTCTAAACCACAATAAAGAAAGTCTTCATCAAATCTTTTATGTATGATTATATGTTTTATATGGATAAATTCCTTCCGTTTTGTCTAATCTTAGCAAAATTAAGCTCACGGATGTTAAAAACCTTGAACTCAGTCTTCGTTAAGATTAATGATTATTACGTTCTGAACTCATTATCAAGAATTCTTTCGTGTAACCATAAAGTACTTTGGTCAATTTCATATGTAAGCTATTATGAAATGGTTTAGAAATGTTTTATAAGATAGTCTCTTTATGTTATGAGGTTTATGTATTTTACAAGACAGTTTCTTTATGTGTATTATGATATGCATAATCATATGCATGTGCATTTGTTACATTTCATAAATAGAAGCAAAAAGATTCTACAGCACTGATCTATAGATTAGGTAGTGTGATCATTTATCTAAAGAATATTCGAGATCGAACCTCAGTTTCTCTACCTGAAAAAGTGAGTATCCTTGTACATGGACATAGAATATAGATAGTCCTACAAGACTAGAACATAAATATATTACTGACATGCACAATATGCATTACATGCATACACAAACTTTAACTGAGTTTTATCCTACAGGACCAACCTTGAAAATTTTATTCAGTTATTATGGTTTTGTTCAATTATGATGATATATGTGCTATTTGTAATAGGCATGCTATATATGTATGTTATGATACGTGAGACAAATGTATGATGATTTTACTCAGTTTTCTTTTATATGATGATTTTACCTACATTTTATCTACCCACTAAATCTTTCCCAAGATTTAACCTCCTCATAATTTTATAGTTCATTCCAAGATTCTTAGTAAATTTTTGAAAAGCGACTAAGTGAAAGTGGGTATCAAAGTGCAGTCATTTCAGTACATAGGTCCATTAATGTATTGTTGGCTATAATTAGGCATTATGGCCCAGTATGTAATATGAGTATTAGTAGCTGTGTAAATATATCAGTTTATATTAAAAAGTATGTATAGGTATTATCTTGGGCATTAAGCCCATTATTTAGTTCTTGATGAATGTAGTTCAATCTTTCATATTGTATTATCAATTAAACGGTTTAAGTCCCACATGTGAGTATATAATATGTATATAATAGATTATAAGTATTAAGTCATTAGTTATGGATGTATGTTAATGGCTAAAGGAGATAGAGTCAGCCTTGTCTCCTATCAATCACACTATAAGAATTCGGGGCTGTGATAGATATAGTATCAGAGCATGGTCTGGAGGTCAATGACTATATAGGTGAGGTGTTAAGCTTGGTATGTGGTATGTCATGGGTATTAGTATGCTAGGCACTGCCCCTCCGATATCCGCTCTATGAGGTTTACTTTCAAATTTCTTGTTGGTTATGTATAACCCTTCTTGTTGTCTAATTTTTTTACTCAATCTTAATTTTAGATCCATGTCTTTGTTTCAATAATAGAGCAAGCAAACTTATTGTTAAAATGAGTACAAGAATTTTATGTGGCCTACTAATAAGGATAATTAGAGGGCATGGTGATGAAAGATATCTAGATAGATAAGAACTCAGTGATGACATATTAGTTAATAGATACAACTATGATTATTGTGAGATTTTAGTTAAGATAATATTAAGTGAATAAGTTATGCAATGATTTGAATTGAATAATAGGTTTACTATTGAGTAATAATAGTAATTGAGGAAAGTTTGAGGGAATGGATTTGAATAAGTCTGTGTACTAGAGTATTTTTCATAGTTTTGGATATTGAATTCAAGTAACAAAAAAAAGAAATGATAGAAACAAGAATGTTTAGTATGAGAGAAATTAAAGAAACTTAGAGGAATAAGTTAACATAAATCTTCTGGTTATTAGAGGATTTTCTAGAATTTTTAGTGTTAACTTGGAATACTAGAAAGAAATGTTGGTGTTAAGAATGAATATTGAAAGATGGAACTATTAGCTTTATACTTTTGTACACGAAATGATTATTGTGATTAAAAAACTAGTAAGTCAAAAAGTTACCAAATGAAAAATCAGAATCAGGAAGGGATATGATAGACTTGAAAGAAAGGATGAGTAAGAATAATAAAAGTCAATTAATGACATGAAAAGACTATCTCAGGGAAAGTTTCAAGTGATTATGATATGTATGTGGTAATGCAAGCAGGCTATAGAATAATCTTGGAAAGGCCTTAAAAAAGTAGTAGAAATAAATTATGGATATACGATAAGGAGAAAGAAAGTTATCCTATCAGTTATGCCAGTTAAGTTCAGAATTACATTTGGAGTCAGTATAGAGGTCATCTAGTGACGAAGATAAGAATACAAAAGAAGGTAAGAGAGATTGCAAAAATTTGTCAAAAGAAATAGAAGAAAATCATTGTCAATTGTTTTAAAAGATCATTTGGATATTATTAAATTACCAATGCTAATATCTTTTTCTAATTATATTAGTATACTAAAGTGCTTAAGAATAAAGGTTAGTAAGACTATGAATCACTAAATTGGTAAAGAGAAAATGAATAAGGACATGATTATTAGATATGCATAGTAATGATACCATGTGAGAAGTAGTATTGATATATATTTCAGGTTATATTGTTATGAAAAGAATTTGAAACAGAGAAGGGTCAGAGTAGTAATCCAAGAAAGCTAAGTAAGACGAGAGATAAGAGAAAGCAGGTAAGTTAGGTAAGGTAAGTAAACCCAAGAAGGAGAAGGTAAGGGAACAAGGTAGAAACTAAAAGGGAACAAGTAAAGGAGTGGGAAGAGGTAAAATAAAATAAAAGATAAAGTAGATATAAGAGAGAATGATACCCCAGTTAGATATAAGAAAGAGAAACAAAGCTAGTTAGTTTTATTAATCTTGTATAAATGATGGTGTGGAAGATATATTTATAATTTTGTATATCCACACAAGAAGGAGAAAGACGACTTTGAGGATGAACAAAGTAAGTTTGCTATGAATGAATTTATAGGAAAAATATAAGAGAATACTGATAAGATAGAGGAAATACAAATTTCTATTTTTATTATTTAGAAAGATGTTGAGTAATAGCATATAAAAAAGAGCATAGTAGAGGGGAGATTAAAGGACATAATAATTGATTCTTAACTACGTTTATAGATTTATGATTTATTTTTCTTGTTTGCATATTAGAAATATGTATAATTATGGTATGTTAGGTTTTTGAATTTCATTCTATAAGTTCGAAGTATAAGATAATTAAAGGGATGGCCTTAAGCATAGAAATATATGACTAATTACATGGGACATGAAAATTATAGGATTTTTTTATGAGATGTACAAATATGATTGCTTATGTGTTTAATTAATTATTGAAGATATTACTATTAAGAATGTGATGAATCAAGGTTGATGTCTTTATGTATTTTTGATGATCAATTTTTGTGATGATTATAAATAATAAATTGATTTTATGTTCAATTAATTTTTGGTGATTATTTATATGTTTTTGATAATGCCAAAATAAATATATTAAAATGATGCTTCATGTTGATTTTGAGTTATTTGATAAACAAGCATATAACGAAGTCACTTGGTCTTTGAAAGTTTATACGTTTTTGCAGGTGAAGAAAATATTGAGAAAGTGTCAAGAAAACCTCACCACAGCTCAAACGTATCGA
>JAVXUL010130083.1:0-15856 GCA_035590515.1 Trichilia minutiflora
GATCAAGTTTGTCCAGAACTTGAGGTAGTCTCATAGTCAAAATTATAGATAGGGCTAAGCCAAATATCTTTTTCTGGGCAGAAGATACGTTGTCTACCTGTGCACATGTATCAATAACAATGATTACAGACAAAACCAAGAACAAGACATTACTCAGTTTATATACGATCACATAGCAAAACTTTGTTTGTTAACTGGCAAGTTCCAGTTGTGTTAATAACATCATTTTAGAGGACAAATGCTATAAGGTGAGTCCCAATTTTTTGCTTATGAGAATTAGATCATACATTTAATATGTAGAAAGCACTAAAAACTAAGAGGGTGGCACACGAGTATCAAAGTAACTTCCAGAATCTCAAAAACTCACGGAGACTAATAAAAAGATGGTTCCTGAACAAGAGAGTCCAAAGGTAGAGATATCTACATTCAAAATCTAAATGCTGAATTTTTCCTTACAGATATATAACATAACAAAGCCTTAGAAGTTTGTCAAAACATGCACACATGTTTAAATGATTTAAAATGGAAAAAAGTAAGGGGAACCTAATAATCTCCAAAGTCCAAACCATCCTTAAAGGATATGAATACTCCACTGACCTTGTCAAGCCATATGTCAACCAGACAAAGAAGTATATTTTCTTCAATTGGAATACCCGCCTGCTGGAGAAGTAATGAAAGTGAAGGTTCAGATGTTAATTGTGCAAGGTAATTGGCATTCATCACCAAAATTCTTGCAAGAATAGCAGCTGATGACGCTTTAACAGCCGTCTTAGAAGGATCACAATCATCTCCTCCACTTAAACAAATGACAACCAGTTTCTAGCAACATTGAAACAAACAAATGCTTGTTAAAAAGCCTCTGAAAGGACCAATCTCAGACTAAATTCATACAATATTACACATATGCTACTAATGGATTCAACAGGTAAACCTTCGATGAGAGTAGAGGTGTCTAACGGGCCGGGTTGACCCGCGAACAAACCTATCAAAAACCGGCCCTGAACTAGCCCAATGAACTATTCACACAGGTTGAGCCGGTTCCAGATCTATATAAATGGGTCGTGCTGGTTCCAGATATTTGGAACCGGCAACCCAACCCGGAACCGGTCGGGCCCGTGTGTCCATTGACCTAACAGGTTGAACCGGCCCGTCAAATAAAATAAAAAAAATTTTAAAAAAAAGGCAGCAACCCGCCAGTTCACTATATGAACCGGCGGGTTGCCCGGACCAGTCTATCACTGTTCACTTTCCGATTCTGGGCCGGTTCCAACAAATACGAACCGTAAAATCAGCCCGGCCCGGCCTGTTATAACTACCGGTTCGGGCCAGTTCTACTCTTTCCTGTTCTTTGACTTGGCCCGGCCTGGCCCGAAACCGTCAGGTTGGGCCCAATAGACACCTTCACATGGGAGGTACAAGAAGTCTTAGATGTGAATCCCATATACATCTAGATTTGGTCGGATTTAAATTTATATTAAATTAAGGACAATCAAAGACTTTAGATGCAGGGATACCACTTACTTGTAAAGTACTGCTAATCAACGGGGGAACTTCAACGGGAAAACACTGCAAAACAGCGAACCAAATAGTGATGAGACTGACCGGATTCCTTTAAAGGCAGGAAATCAAAACCTCAAGAACTATCGTAAACACATTCTAGAGGTGAATGGAAATCAAATGACTTGGTTTATTTTCCCTCAGAAACTGTAGCCAGAAATTGAAGACATGGAGCTCCCACCAAATGCAATATCATTGTCGTTAGTTTGAAAGGATATCATCCAATATGAACAAATTTTAGGTTTAAAGAAGGTAGATATTGAGGCAAATGGCAGTGGATAGTAAAAAGCAACAGCATAATAACTTTGGCACCCATCAAACACTCTTGAAATTAAACAAGCATTAGCAGCTTCAATGAAATTCCAGTATATGAATTAACCTATTTTTCATAATTTCTTCTCCATGAAAATCATGCATTCAAGTTTGAAGTACCTGTACTAGAATATCAACAACTGGAAGAACTGTGAGCAGCCCTCTGTCATTCACATTTCCGATAATCAGATCAAGAAGTTTCGCAACACTGGAGGCATGCATACTTAAAAATTCAGCTCCACCCAGAATAATGTAACCCTCAATAATATTGACAGCAACCTGCAATTATATTTCCAGTCAAAACAGTGCGCACAAGCAGCAGGAGGTTGTAATCAACCATAAATGGATTGCAAATAATGGAAATGATATATGCAGAAAGAGGAATGAAAAATCTTGGAGCAAAGAAGCATTGATAAAATGACTAGTGGTTGCAATGAATCCAGTTAAGAACAAAGTATAACTTGTTCATCAAATTCATTTGGTGATTATATAGCCTTTTATCTTTTATTTTTAAATTTTTTATCATACATCATGCTGCTGAAATCCAACAACATACCAGGTGTTCAGATTTGAGCACCCAAATGTTAATAACAAAACTTCTATTTAATTATAATCTTTATCCTGGTCCAGCATTTAATCCCAGTTCCTTAAAAAGTGAATTGCAGTATTGAAAATGGTATATGTTTGCTAATTAGAATTAACCTGCAAATGATCAAAACTTCTTTCCATGACTTCCACTAGGCAAGGAAAGTATGATAATAGCTGAGGCACCATTGTAGGAGCGTGAGAAACAGTAGCCTCCCACAACTGCACAATTACGACCATCATTGCATTAGCCCCATATGTTTCAGGATAAAGGCAGTCAACTGAATAATAACAGTAAAATAGGAAAGCTAACCAGCATACTGTCCTCAAGAAGATTTAGTTCATATGGACTATTTATATCAATTCCACTTTGCAAAATGGGAAGTAACATGCCATGGCAATCTGGTGACTGATAGCCTAGAGCAACCACAAAGTTCCGCAGAGCAATAAGAAGCTGCATCTGTAGCAGGCTTTCACCAGAAGATTCCTCCCAAACCTTTCCAAATTAGAGCAAATTATTTAAAGAGAGAGGATAGGTGGTAGTGTGTGGTGTATGTGCATGCACGCACAAATACTTTTAATCATGCAGCACATGACATTTTAAATTCTCCCACTACCATCAGGAGATTAAGCGTTAGTAATATAGGTCACATTGACAATTAATGATCTCTGCAGGTACACTTCCTATTGGAGGAGACAATATAGATGCCTTAATTTCCCCAATGTGTTCCTGTTTTATGAATAGCTTTTCTTTTTCTACTAGCAAGAAAAAGGACCAACATGCATCACTGCTTCACTCCATGAAATTACTATCTGCCAAATTTTCCAGTTTGTAAATATTATATAAGGTCATTGCATAGCATACATTGTATTAAACACGACCACCAAGCTCAGGATTATAATTCTGGCATCAGAATTCCACAGTAATAAGTGCCTCAGAAGATCTTATAATATAGCAATCTACTTATCAAAACGCAAATCACTAATCTTAACTAAAATACGAAGCTTCAAATTTTGAATAAAGGAAGTATCAGTAATGTACTCTATCTTTTATAAGCTCTCCAAATAAAATATTACAGTGGAAGAAATTCGAGCTAGACTCCCAAGTGTTCCAATTAACTTCCAATGTATGTGTCAGTTTAAGATATTGATATTATTGCAGTAACGACATACAAACTTTCAGGAATTTCTTGTGCATAAATATGTTTTTCCAATAATTTTGGTATATTTTAAGAAATAATATGATGGAAGCAACCAGGGAGAGTGGACACATACACTCTGATAAATATCTGATTGAATTAGTATATACCTGATCCAAGCTCAAGTTTTTGGGACCTCTGCCCTAAACATGATTGGAGCATCATCACCAGTTCAAAATTTGAACATTTTCTTCAATTGTAATCAAGTCTGAATAGTTATTTAAACAAGTCTAATAAAAACTACAGTGCACCCTCCAATTTTATGTTAGTGTCTTCTGATACTAGTGGGTTAGGATTCATACAATCTAACAGTTCATGGAACTCCATGTATTAGCTTATGAGTTTAACTATGGTGCATAATTTCTTTATGTTCTTAAGCATGTTATTTATCAATGTAGCCAAGCATTAGATATCAAGATTCTCAGTACCTTAAAGAAAAAAAAGATGTTAAACTCCTACTGGATACCTTCTGAAAGAATTGCACCAACTTATTTGCATATGGAAGGACTTCACTGACGTGTCCAATAAGCACAGAGATCAAATTTAAAACCTGAACCTGAAATAAATAAAAGAAAAAAGGAAGTTCAGTTAGAACGTCGGGAAAAAGAATGTGTGTATGCGCATGCCATTACTGTCTTTATGACAGAGATAAGATTCAAACTTAATTTAAATGTTATCCAAAAGCAAAGTTTACTGTTATAAAATCCTTATCTCTTGTTTGCTAATGCACAGATTTCAAAGATTGTACAACAATTTGAGATGAAAATTTTCAACAAAGATATATAATTTGAGAAATCCATCCTTGCCAGTTGTCACAACCTAATAAAATATGCAATTTGTATTTTCCTACACAATATAAAGTTTCTAATACCTTTGAGTCAAATTCCCGGACTTCCTCAACCAACTTAAAACTTGAATCCCAACAAATAGGAAGCAGATCAGTAAAATCTCGTTCTGAAAAATTAGCATCTTCAATATGCAAGCACAAAGAGCAACAGGCTGCCAGCTAAAATAATGAATCAAAAATTCCTTAGTTGAATTAAATGTAGCCAGCATTTATGAGGAAGAGACTCATCTAAAACAATGGGAAGAGCTGATGTACAGATGAAAGTTTAAGCTTATGAACCATACCCTGACAGATAGGTCTTTCTCCATTAGCAATTTGATCAAAGCACAGTATACTGCTCTTTTTGTATCATCTTTGATCTGTGAAGATGCAAACATTAGGAATACTAAATTCGTTTCTCATTAGTGTACACTGAACAAAGGTTGAAAAATCAGAAACCAAAGGCACATAATTTACACGTAAGAACTCTTGTAACGTGTTGGCTCATAAAAGTTCTACTTTTATGGTGTGTGCTAGTACCTTGTTTCTTCCATTGTGGATATGTGTGTAAAGTGTTTTTTTGCCTTTTCCTTTTGAGATAACATGGACAATCAATTAGCATTCACACAGCATAGACACCAAAAAGATAAAATAAAATGCAAAAAATGTGGACAATATCAAGTTTTTGATGGTAAACAGATTATTGCAACTACTAGAGATATGTTCTTACTGAAAAAAATTAGGCCAACATTTTATGTCCCATCCTGCTAATAAAAAATTGTGTTACCTCAGAAACCCACTGTCCCAATATTATTGCAACTTTCCGATGGATAATATGCATATTTGGATGATCGTTGGAGAGTTCGAGTGATAAAGCACCATTAAACCTGTAATCAACAGTATACATGCATTATCAAAACTAACTAAAAGCAAAAGAGTAAATTTATATTCATTATCAAAAATATTAGAAACCCATTATAGAATGAGACATGTGCACGCATGTGGGCATATGAATGAATACACACCCACACAGCTAAACCTGGGATAGTCAAGTTCCTGATCCTGTGAATATTCCTAATTTTAATTGAAAACAAAAAGCACCATAGATAAAATAAGGGAAGAGAAGACACACCAGTCTTTGAAACTCAGGTAATTTGAGAGCTCATAATAAACGTATGCTGCAGCACCATAAGCAGCATCTTTAAGAAGCAAGCCTGGTGTGATTTCAGTCATTGACATTGAGTAACCATTCATTGCCTCTTGAAGGATAGACACCACAACAGGACCTAGCAGCTAAAAATGACAATCAAAAGCAAAACAAGCCCACATTAATTTAAAATCAGTGGAGATTGTGGTTGGAAGACAACGCTAGACCAAATAATAAACAAAACTCAAAAATGACCTACTTGGCTATGGTTTTCAAACAATACAATGTATAAAGCTTCAGCACAAGGCCTCAGTTTTTCTGTCCACTGAACCATATTCTGCTCATGATGGAAAGACTCGGGGTTCTGGTACCACTCCTCTAAGTCACTAGCTGTTAGAACAAAATACCTGTTGATGGTTCAATAGAATAGTTTAAGTGACAACAATCTTTAATTGGAAATATAATAGCAAATGGACACAATTATTAGAAGTATAAAACTCAAAATTTTATGTTAAAAAAAAACATTAAACAATTCATTCATTATAACAATAATTCCACACAATCATAAGTAATCCTCTGGAGGGGCACTAATTCCACATGTCCACCTCTCCTACCTCTTTCCAATGATATTAAATCCACAAGCCTGAATGATAATCTTACTCATATCAAACTTGTAACTTACTGTCAACTGTAATGTGAAGAGCAATTATGCTATTCTCATCGTTGGTGAAATCATGAAAGATATTTGGTGGCAGGATGCAGGACAAAATAGTGTTAAACTCTAAGAAAAAGATAAGTCAGATATTGCATCAATTAAGTTTTTAAGACTTCTTCAAAGTAAGCATTGTGATGGGAGAGGAATAGAATAACATTGTGGTAACTGGTGCCAAAACAGGTTGGTTAACAGTCACAGATTTTTAATATTCAAATTAGTAGAAGTTATTTTCTTAGGTCAAGCTTTGAATACAAGTCAAGAACATTTACAATAAGCTAACAAAAACAAATTATAATTTATCTTTGAAAATGACAAAATCTAGATTTGAGTAGCATGATATTAATGAACTACCAAGCAAAGGTAAACAAATTTATAAAAGATTACCCTAATTTCAATTACAAACAACTCATTCTCATCAGGAAAACAAATAAACTTGAAGATGTACAAGTTTAATGCCACTTAATCCTCCACAGTGAAGAGTGATAAACTCATTAAGTATAGAAACAATTGCAATGCAACTAAAACGATGAACCAATATCAAACTAACACAATGCATTTACACCTCAAAATTTTGTATAATAAACAAGATCTGATAGGCAGCAAGCAGAAGTCAGGTATGATTACCTTCTTATCAATACATTACACAAAAGAACTATTCGTTCTTTAGGTAGAAGTGAACCCATGGCTCCACAAATAACACTGGAAATGTTTTTCTTCATCTGCTCTGGTGTAACACCATTGTCATTCATCACCCGCCCAGTAGGCCTTGGCTTGTATTCTTTACATTCCAATATAGATTTCACCAGTACCATACATTGAATCAAGAATTGCTCAAATGAAAATACTTCGGGCTCAGGGTCTGTTATCTTATTTAAACAGAAATCCATTATAGGTGGAAGAACACATTTATCACCAAATGTATAAGGATGCCTGTCCTGAATTGCAATCAAAACTTTCATCAATTTAATACATGCTCTCTTTATGAAGTCCCAAAATTTTTGGTGTCCATTTTGAAAAGATGAATCTGCAAAAGAAGATAATTATGCAAGACATTATTTACCACTAAATTCATAGTGCATAAATATAAAAATGTGTGTAAATTTATAAGGCTTAAAAATATATATAATTAAAGGGTAGGGATCCCTTAACTAAAAATTTTTACTTAAAAAGTTCCACAAATTTTGAATTGTTGATCCCATGCAATCCAAGGGTATACAGGATTGATCAATTGGCAACATTAAATACTGTTTTTTTTGTTTTTCTACTTTAGATTTTAACCAATAGAATGCATGAATTGTGGACAAGAACTTTTGTCTCAATTTAAGTAAAACCCATAGTTAAAATGGCTTCATCTTTGCCTCTAAAAATTAATTTATGAATAGCATATGGGGAAGTATAGGATAACTGGTGCATATTACCAAAGTATGACACTACAAGGTGCATTTTTTGAATGATTTTAAATGTCAAAATATGGCATGATTATGGGATTTACATTTAAATTTTAGTTTGTACAAGATCTGGGAAGGCATCTCGTGCAAAACAAAACATGAATACACAAAAAACGCATATCCATGTGTATACGAGTATATAACAAAAATCAAAGAACTGAGAAATCCTACAGTAGGGAAGAAATGATTGGACAGCATTCAAGAGCACTGGAGAGACCTCCCTGACTGGTCGTACTTCCTGAAAGATAAAATATAAGCAAAGGTGAGACATTTGTATGCTGCCAAGTTAAGAACAGAAAAAAATAAACAAATGTTCTAATTTCGTAACAAAAGAATAGTGAAAAAAAAGAAGAAAGAAAGAGATTCTACCTGTATACATTTTGCATCACTAGTAAAACCAGAGATTATCAATTGGCGTATTATCTTTAAACACAATAACCATCTTTCACATGTTAGGTGAAGTTCATTGTGATGCTGCTCCAAAGCATTTGCATTATAGCTCAGGCCAACCATAGAGAAACCATGTAATATGGTCTGCACATCACTTTGCCAAAGATGCCAGCTATAATCAAAGAGATGGGATGATATCTGCCAAAGAGAATTCATGAGTAAAAGGCTTTTATCCTTTTATAAATAATAGAAATACCAGCTGCAAACTGAAGACTCCACGCTAAAAATAAGATATGTGTAATTATAAAGGGAAAGCACAAAAGAAAATCATGAACACTGACCATATGATTTTACCGCCAATGGAATGTAATGTTTGTCCGACACAGACAACAATGACAATTCATTAGGTTAATTTCATGGAGTAATCAAATTAAAGAGCATCTAGACCTAAAGAGGAAGAATAACTCTCATCCTTCTATAACATGCAACATGCATATGACTAAATCATTCAAAAAACGAATGTTGATAACTGAAAGTTGTGAACTCTTCAAAACTAACTCCAAAATATACAACACGACAAAACTAATGTACAAGAGCAAATCCATAACCCTAAAATAAAAAAATAAAAAAAAGCCAGAAAAGAAAAAAGAAGAAAAATTCCTACAAATCCCGCTGATGACAATAAGGTAATTAAGGAATTGCAAAAGTGCAGAGTTGCCACAGAGTAAAAAATCGTTCTAATCATTGGGACCATTGGAGATATTAGGCCACTTGCTATCAGCAAAATCATTCATAGCAGAATGACATTTTTATGCATTCCAGTGGGATACTGCTAAAGATCTCAGTAGCAGCACAATTACTGGATTCAAGCCCAGACTCAAATAACATTCTGCTGAAACTCAAACAACCTTGTGCTAAACTTCACTCAGATGACTCAGACTAGTTAAATGGATAAATTCAAAATGCAACTATGAGAACATAGTAAAATCTTATGTTTGCAGGCTAAAAACGCAAAACTAATTAAAACAATATAGAATAAATGATGCAGCAGCCTCTACCTCTGCAAAATTCCTCTGGTCTACAGTAAGGCGCTTTGTAGACAACTCTTTTAAAGTTCGGAACAGAATCATGAAAATCCTATGGGAAGTAAGAATATCTGCTGCTTGAAGCCGTTGTGCTAAAACAGAAAAGAGCTCTGGCCTAAACAAATAATTAGAACTTTAGATCAATACATAGAGTTTCGTCAATGAAGGCAAGCTGAAAGAATGGACAACAATATATGACTTCTATAAATGATAATCAATAAAAACCAAATATTTCAGAGAAACCTAAGTTTGTAGTCTACATTCAAGCTCCATAAAAGGAGTGTGGAAAAGAAAATAAGAACTGACAAGTACCAATATAGAACAAGAATCAGTTAGAATTGCATGATTTTCTCCTTACTAGAAAAAAGTTCAAACTTTTAAAGCACCATTTATTACTGTCTATACAGGACCTGTCCTATTTAGCATAAACTGAAGTCACTAAAAATCAATTAGCTCGGAATAAATAAATAAATATACAGTGAAATGTTTACCATTCTCTAGGATAATCAAATCGAGCAATTTTAGAAATGAGAACAGCCAGCATTTGAGCAATCTGTGAAGAAACAAAATGCAAAATTCAAAGTTCACGAAAGCTAACAGCTGAACTAAAATAATTCAACCAAATCATAGTACTAAAGAAACAAAAAGCTCGAAAAAAGAGTAAGAACCTGATAGTTTTCTTCTCTCAAGTGAGACAACAATTTCTGTCTCAAATGTATTTTCTCTTCGTTGCTTATTCCCCTAAACAAAAATTATCACGTTACATTTTACCCAATAACTAATAATAATACTTCTCTGCTGTCCACAAGCATTCTCAGAGGAAAAAACATTAGAGACAATAATAACACAAACAAAACATAAAAATCTAATTGTAAAAATAAACCACAAAAGTGAAGCTTCTAGAAAGTATACAAAATCATTAATGTCTTACGAAGAATCACGCCTGGTCCTCCAATACCGATTGATACTGTTTTTGAAATACACCGAAGCCATCAATCTCACATCCACCTGAGAATGTAAATCCTTGGCAGTAATCACTTCCTACATTAAAGCATAAATCAAATTCAGTTCAAAAGTTATCAAACTACATGATTTACAAAAAATTATAATAAAAAAAACTAAAACCCTAGAAATGCAGTAATAAAAGGTACGACCATAAGGCAAGAGCAGAAACCAAGTCTCCTTTCATATTGAGAAAGAGACGCCTCGGCCGGTTTGCGAATGCTCTCATCGCCGCTGATTGAATTAGCTAGCAATGTGTATATCGCCGGTAAATCAGAAGCAGAGAGCGCCATAGCTGTTCTTTATTCAACACTCCTCAATCACTGAGCAGTGGCAATAACTTGTTGAGCCAAGTTAGTGAGTTGGATTGGTGAGTCGTGAGACCTAGTGAGAATGATATTTGGTACGATGACGAGAGATATTGCGTGAATCTTGAACTTGGTTTAAGCAAGAGTTTGCTATGTTTGCGATTTACCTGAAAAGATATAAGAAAAATGGAATGAAAGAAGGAGAGGGGCGTCGCTTGGCGTTATCGATACATGGTGGTGTTCTTCAACTGGCATAGAAGTCTCGAAGTGTATTGAGGATTATGCTGTCTGCGGGGGGATCTATGTTGTTTACGGTGTTTACGAATTAGACAATGATCATTCTTTCTGTTAAACTAATGATCTGTCAATTACATCCATCGGACGATTCGTGTCCTTCTGTCATGTTGACAGAAATTGACCAAGGCTCCAATCAAATTCTATGCGACTATTTTTTGTTTTGCTGTTGTTGAACATTATGCGCTGTTACAATTGTTACACCTATAGATATTAAGTAGGACTGTCAAATGGATAGGTGAATATTTAACTCATTAATTTAAATAGGTTGAATTTAAAAAATTTTGATTCGTTTAATTTGTGAGTTTTTTGATTTGGTTTGTTTAATTCGCGGATTAAATGAATTAATTTATCTAATTTATGGATCGGTTTATAAATTATTAAAAAAATAAATTTTATATATTTAAAATATAATAAATTTATTTTTATATTATATTTAATAATAATTAATATTTTTATTTTATATATTTTTAATTTTAAAATTTTTAAATTAATCTACGGGCTGATTCGTTTAGGCCCATTAGCCTACGGACCGGATTAAAATTGATAAAATATCAATTTGTATAATAAACGGGTCAATCCGATCCGATCTGTTTAAGATTATCCTATAGTGAATCGGGTTGAGCTGGACTGAATTGACCCATTTGACAGTTCTAATATTAAGTATACTAATTAAGAGACGAATTATCCATCATAATTTAGTTAATAGGAATAAATTTAAAATTATGTGACGATCATAATTTAATTGATAAAAATAAATTTAGAATTATATGATTAGGTGTATAATTTTTATTTAATTTTTTAAATATATTTATAATTTAAATAGAAGTCGTAATAATAAAATACTATGGTAATCTTTTTTAAAAATTAATTGAGATACTTGTAAATTGATCCGTTTTTATTTAAGAAAGAAAGAAAGAAAAAGAGTACGCTAATTGGAAGACGAATTAGCGAGAGGTTCTAGCTTACGTGCCAAGAGTAAGATGAGTTTTTCTTGCTTGCATGCCCTAATTAAGTATTCAGATAGATATTTTATTGTGATTGAGACAGGATGATGGACGAAACCAGTTAACATGCGCCAGCACGTTTGAAAAGTAAGGGACGCTTACGAGTACGACATCAAGGAATTCACGAGGCAAAAATTTAAGGCTCTTGACACTAAAAGCATCAATTTATTTTTACTTTTTATATATTTTTATTTTAAATGTTATATAAATATGAATAAAATAATTATTTCCCATAACATGAGTGAGATTTCATTTCGAAATTTCTATTATCATTGCAAAAGTTCCATAAATTGACGTAATTAATAAACTCAACTAATCTATTAGTTTTATCAAATCAAATTAGAATTGATAAAAATTTTATATCAAATAAAAATAAACGTTTATCATATTTTTATGAAAATTCATTACTCTAGTAATTCTCAGCGAGGTTAACAAAATTTACCTACAATTAAAACTTATAAATTCATTTCTTATGTTTAAAGAATGATTTTTCCTTGTTCCCTTGTGATAAAATGGATTCATTTTCTTCATAACCAAATTAAAATTTAATTTCCAAGTGTTATTTGATTAAATAATCTTAAATGAAAAATGGAATTTAAAATGTCATAAATAGCTTCTATAACGTGTAGTTTTTGTTTTATTAGTATTATCTTATTAGTGCAAACGGATATTTAGAGAGATTTTAGGAGGTTGCCAATTGGTCTGTAACGAAAGGGTCCAATAACTGTATCTCAAAAAATAAACAGATTTGTAAATACACTGAACTCATACGCTGATAAGAGTAACGAGAAGTGCAGTTCGGTTCACATACAACCGAACATAATAAATAGATCAGAATTGGTCCGCTTTGGTACAATTCATAGCCCAAAATGGATAACCGCAATAAGAGCGTGACTGCAAACAGGACGCGTGTGCGGCGATGCCCTCCCTCAATCTGTTTACTAAAATCTTATCGGTCGGTGGGCTTGGACCTGAATTGATGCACAATTGTTGGTTTTGCATTCTTTGGGTTACATTCTTTGTCAAATAATGAAAAAGAAAAATTCTTTTGTCAAATAATAAAAAAGAAAAACAGTTTACTTGATATATAGAAATGAATCATTGATTAGAATTCTTTATCGTTTTTTTTAATAATTAAGAGTATTTAAGTTTTATCTTAATTTATAAATTTTATTAAATTAATCTTTAAAAATATATTAATTAAATATACTATCATTTAGTTATTTATTTAAATTATTAATAATTAATTAAAATTAAATTTAAAATATATATTTAAATTATATATCTCAAATTTAATCTATCGTTATCGAATTAATCGGTGGATGGTATGATGTGTGGAACTTGTAATACCCACTTAAATGGAGCTTGTGTAATTGTGTTTGGTGTAGGCTAATCAATTTTATATTTATTTTATTCGGTATGATTTCACAATATACTCTCGTTACATGGAAGGCCATAAAATTCTAGTTAGAGCATTAATTTTTAAATGCAAATACACCATACTAAATTCCTTTCTTTTCTTGTTTATTTGAAAATCTCTTGTAGGCACTATCTAAAATATCACCCAGACAAGAACAACAGTAAAGAGTACTCTGTACTCAGGAGAAATTCGCTGAGATTAACTTTCTTTTATATTTTGCTTTCAGATGCAGATCTCTTAGTACCCAAATTCACTAAGTTGAAATGACTAATTTCACCTAATAATTGTCACTGGAGAGAAACTGATGAATTTTTTGTGATTTTTTATTTCTTTCTTGTTTTCCAATTGTTTATTGTAAAAATTGTTAATTAATTTTTTCTTGTTTTATCAGCATATGATATTATTATCTGATCAAGAGAAGAGGAAAAATTATGATTTGTATAGGGATGAAAAGGGCAGTCCTGGATTTGATACTGGCTATTCTG
The DNA here is from genome assembly GCA_035590515.1 of Trichilia minutiflora. Taxonomy (NCBI): domain Eukaryota; kingdom Viridiplantae; phylum Streptophyta; class Magnoliopsida; order Sapindales; family Meliaceae; genus Trichilia; species Trichilia minutiflora. Next base: position 13,781 of record JAVXUL010130083.1, read on the forward strand.
GGGATCATGGTGGTATCACAAGTGGGGGGCCAGGACAAAGTCGGTTTACCTTCAGACCTGGTGGTGAATGGCAGAATATGGATGGGCAGGGAAGTTCCCGATCTTTCTCCTTTTCCTTTGGTGGCTCTGGTGGTTCATATTCATTTGGTTTTGGGCTAGATGATATCTTCTCTGACTTATTGGGGGATAATTTCAAAGGTGGGAGCCAATTTGGTGATTTTAGTGGCTCGACAGATTCTCAGTCTCGATCTAAGAGTTCTACTGGAAACATCAAAGCCATAAATTCAGAAATTTTCAAGAAAGAAATAACTGGCCAAGGGATGAATTGGCTTTTGCTAATTTATTCACCATCCTTGAAGAGGGACCGCTTTTATGAATCTATAATTGAGGAAGTTGCCGACGCACTACCGGTATATTTTGATGTGGTCTTTATACTTGATCTTCTGTTGATAACTGCAAATCTTAAAATCCTTTTCATGTGACAGGCTGGAAGCATAAATTGTGAAACTGAAGCATCTCTGTGTAAGTAACTTGGTATGCATAGCCTCATATTTACCAGGATATTTGTGTATTCGTACAAAGAAGGTGACAAGGGTTACCTAGTGGAGTAAAATGAGCATTTGGTTGCCAAGAATTTGAAAAGCTTTTGTCACGACTACTTTCTTAGGTTTCAAAACAAATCAACCTGAACCGTTTTGAATTTCCCTCCGTTACTGAGGAAAGATTACCGAGGGTGTTGCTTCTTTCCACAAAAAAGGACACATCAATCATTTGACACGTTCTCAGTGGCTTGTATCACAAATGGTTGATCTTCTATGACACGGAAGTGTGTTATGTTGCTCACTTACTACGATTACTCTTTATTTAATTAGGGTGGCTAGTACGGGAGGGAGATTGGTTCTTACTTTAGGGCCTTGCATTTGTTTAATCAATGCTTATGGATAAGAATTATTAACCTTGTTAAACCAAAAACCCAGAATTTATTGGAACTGTTAAGGAAAAAAAATTATGAAATTCTCTTTTTGATTGAATTTGTGAAGATTAAACAAATACACTAAATATAAATATAAATAGTAAAATAATGATCAATAAAATCTAATTTTTAACGTAGAAAACTCCTTTAATGTGAAAGATAAAAACCATGGGATCGTTCTCGGAGTCCATCTAAATCTTCACTATAAAATTTTAGGTACAAACCTAAATTCAATAGGTAGAAAACCTATCCCATAATCACTAATAACAATAGAGTAAACACTCTCAACAATAACAAATGAAGATCAATGTCACACCCCGACCCATGGGACCCACCTGTGACAGACACCACAGACCTCCAGGGTGTACCCAACCATACAGGATATCACCTATAGGTCTGTAAGACATTCATAAAACCTATTACTCAAACCAGCGTAACACCCAAACTCCAAGTAAATATAAATAAGGCCACAATTAGATAGAACATTCATCCTGATAGAAACCATGGGGATCAATCCGTCCCAAAATGAATCTCAAATAAATATTACAAAATCTGTTTGTCTGTTATAACAATTTCATAAATAAAAGAACATTAACGACTACCAGTGGACTAAGAACTACAAAGTGAGTCGATGCGGCTATACCTGAGCCTTCAAGTTCCTGGAGCAATCACCACCACCAACGCAACCCAACGCTTGCCCTGAAACTGAAAGGTGAGGGGGGGTGAGTATACAAACGTATACTCCGTGAGTGGACTAAATAAAAACATACAAGTATTCCTACACTGAATAAACCAATCACAAAAGTACAGTTTGGAAATAAATAAATCAGAAGAAACTTTCTTTCTTTTGAAATTCTTAAAATACCATACGAAAATCAATGGGCAGGCTCCCATTCCCGGCGACTACCCTGACCGTGGGTATCCCAAGACCGTCAGTGGGTTTTGTATGCAGGAAAACATGCTATTTCAAAAATATTCTTTTAAATGCACAAAGGACAATAATGCACAGTTTATTTTCACAAAACCAGCCCACCACTGACGTTCGCCTCGAGTAGTCACGTGGTGACATCCGTGACTGTCCTCGACGAGACTCACAGGTAGTC
>JAVXUL010130094.1:0-15854 GCA_035590515.1 Trichilia minutiflora
TCAACCCCAAAACAACTCAGAAATTGGTAGAAAACAAATATTTCTCACCCAAAATAAGCACCTTCGAAATTGGCTTCCAAGTCTGAGTTGTAGTTATCCAAACGACAATCAAACCGTTCAGATTGAAGAACTAGATGTTCTAAACGTACCTGTAAAATTTCAACTCGATCGGATAGTGGATCGTTCCCCGATCGTCAGAAAATCAAAACCTGCTCGCTGAAAATTTCTGCAAAAAATTCTACCCTTGCCGCCGGATTTTTCTTCCGTTTGCGTCGCCGGATTTTTCTTTCGTCTACGTCATCACTATACGTTCTCTTTCTTCAATCTTACTGTGTCACTGTATATATGTGATTTTGCTTTGCGTTTTCTTTTTCAATTTTAGTTGCATTAATCTATACTTCGTCTCTAATATATAGATATATAAGAGTTTGATTTCAAGTATAATTATAGAAACTATGGACAAAGCCCAACAACACTTTGATGCAGAACTGCAAATATGGGATTATATATGAATAATTAATAATAACTGTTTACTCTTTTGGTCAAATAATTAATAGTTTCTCTCATCTTTTAAACTAGAGACGTCCCCAGTTGAAATTTGAAGTTATGGCTCCGTTGATCTGGTGATGAAAAACCTTCCATTGTTTTAATTTACAGATTAATTAAGTTACTAATACGTTTTACTTTCTGTTCTTCGGTTTAAGAATTGTAGATGCATGGTTTTCACGCTTTTAATAACTGCATATTCTTCGCGAACGAAACAAAGTGATTGATGCATTGGCCTACAAGAATTTTTATTTTATTGGTGGTTAGTCCCTTCCGACATTGTCTTCCTTTCTTCTCATGATTTCATAGTTTTTTGTAACTATAAATTTCTTTAGTTTATTTGATGTTGTTTTTGTTGTCTCGAGGATCAGGTTGTGCTCCCCTTGCGTTCAAATTTTTATTCCTTTCAATGAAGTGCCTGCTCCTTGTTGTGGTTTATAGTTTAAGGAAAAACAAAAACAATAAAACGTATTAAATGATTCCCATTTATGTTTCAAAATATGCTCTTAATAAGACAAAACGAGATTATTCAACCCTCAACGGGTATGCTATTTCGTAGCTACACAGATTGGTGGTTTTTACTTCAACATGGCTGATGAAACAGCGAAGAAATGGGAAGGCAAGGTTTGTGCCAAGCTAACAGGCTGCAGAGTTGATCAAATATGGCCTCTCCTGAAGAGGACTTCTTCAACCTCCATAAATGGCTCCCAACGAACAATGATGCGGGCATCACCTTGGGAACAGCAAAAAGAGAAGCAGCCAAAGAAAAAAGTTGCAGCAAAGGAGAAGCAAAAGAAGGCAGCAGGCAGGGGCAGCTTCGATGATGGAACCTTTAGGGAGTCTTGGAAATTCATTTAAACCAATTCTTTGATTTATTGGAACGAATATAGGAGCTAAATTTTTCAGCGGATAAGAAGAAATTTGTTTAACTGAATTCTCCGATATGTTCAAATAAATCTGAAGTTAGAAATTTCTTAGAGAGGATTACAAATTTCAATCGAACGAATTTTTTGATTTGTACGACTGAATATGTACTAATATAACAATTTTATTGTTTTGTAATTTTCTTTTAAGGTTAGCTTTGTATATTCACAAAAGTTAGAAATTTCTTAGAGAGGATTACAAATTTTGATTGAACGAATTTTTTAATTTGTATAACTGAATAGGTACTGATATAACAATTTTATTATTTTATAATTTTCTTTTAAGGCTAGCTTTGTATATTCACAAAGTCTTGAGTTTTGTTTATAAATAACATGTTTAAAACTTGTTTATAAATCTTTTGATAAATTTATGAATTATCTCAATTCTCAAATTTTAGGATTTTGAATTTATTAGAGTTTATATCTATTTTATCTATTCTTGATAGATTCTAAGATCATCCGAGACCCAATCATACGTTGAACTCATTAAACACAGTTACACACTGCGTGTCATACCCTCGATCATAGGGATCACACATGACAACCATCATAAACTCTTAATATACATTCTCAATTCCAAATTACATATTAAAAGCTTGTAAAATATCTACGGTACCTATTTAACAAAATAAACATTAAAAACACTCCCAAATATCTTTTTCAAATAATTCAACATTTCATTCATCTCAACCAATTCAAATCCATCAATCCAAAATTCAAAATCCTATTTTCATTTCATATCATTGCTCAACATCTCAATCATTCTAAAATATCTAATACCATTTCTAAACTAATATTATCCTCATTCAATCTTTTACATATATATAGATATAGATATAGATATATCTAACACCATTTCTAAACTAATATTATCCTCATTCAATCATTTACATATATATATATATATCATCACAATATCAACTTGTCTCTTTAAAACAATTTAAAACAGTTCATAAAGAAAAATACATATTTCAAATTATAGAAATGAATAAAACACATAAACACATAAATTCATAAATTCTTTCATAATGGATAGTAATAAATAAATGTTGCAATGTTTACAAAATTCCCAATAGACTTAAGTTACAAAGATGTGATTGAGTGTAGAAATATACCTGAACAGTCTAGCTCTGATGCAATCACTATCACTCGGCTTACTTAATTAGATTCGGGTTCACTTGAAACTAAAGTGTGAGGGAGTGAGTACATAATGGTATACTCAGTGAATGAACTAATAATAAAATATAAAATAGATATATAAAACATTAAAGTAACTCTAGACACAAAATTAAGTTTTTTTAAAAAAAATAGATTCATTTTTTAAAATATAAAAAAAATTAATTATATAACATTTGGCTTATCAGTTTCAAAAATCGTTAAGCTAGCCACCCCTCCCGGCGATTACTCTAGCCCTAAACAATCTTAAGATAGTCCGTTACATTATATTTCATGAATTAGGGGTATTTTGATCATTTTATCGACCAAGGATATTTTCATTATTTTTATCATATGCTCATACGAGTATAATAAATGACTAGAGGATTAATATGTGATTTAAGAAGATTTGGATAATAAATGATTAAGTTTGGAAAGAGTCCTATTGACTTGTCAACTGAGTACTTAAAGTTCATAATGAAATTTCTACTAATCGAGACGAGCAATTGGCCAACTGATTCTTTGCACTTAAAGAGAATAAAGAGATGATCAAATAAGAAAAACTAGAATGAAATAGTGTAAAACTCGTCCCTTAGTATTATAAACATAATAGTAAATCTCTCAAGAGTTTTCATGCATGTCCTCGTATTTAGATTATAAGCGAAAGGGTATCAAACTTGAAGGATGTGTTTTGAGTAAGATTATGGTGTGGGATAGGAGTCTATGAGAAAGAATTAGATTTTTGACCCTAAAATCATCTCTAATTAAAAAAAAAGTTCTTGTTGTTTTTGTAGAGCTCGGAGAGAGCTTTCTATTGATATTTTATGGGTTTCATGATGATATCTAAGCTAAAAGTCATGACCATTTAAAGTAGCAGCCCTCGAAAGGAAGACCAGAAGCAAGGTATCAATACCTTTAAGAGGAAGGTATCGATACGCTTACTGTGTGAAGCCAAACATGTCGATACCTTTGAAGAAGGGTATCGACACCTTTCAGTGTTGAGGGTCAAACGTATCGATACGTTGACGGTATAATAAATAGTAAATAGTATCAAAACGTATCGATACCTTAGCAAGGATATCGACACCCTTGTAACGGAGATGAAGTCTACTTGCGACGAAATGTATCGATATGTTGAGGAAGGTATCGATATCTTGTAAGCTTAGTGAACAGTAAATTTCAAACGTGTCGATACGTTGCAGGCGAGATGTCAAAGGTATCTATACATTTTGAAAGGTATCAACACCTTTGAGCGATTTCACAGCATATTCACGTGAAATAGAGGATTGTCTTCCTCATTCAGCTTCTCACCTTCTCTATCTTCATTTTTGATTGAAAGGATTTCTCTCTCTCACTCTCAAACTGATCTCAGCCATTTCTCTATCAAACTTCACCATTTCAATTCCTATGAACTCAAAATCAACACCAGAACCCAGAAACCTCCATGGATCAGAGTTCTAATCGTCGGTTCGAGAGAAATCGTAAAGGAAGGGTTGAGGTAAACAGTAACCAAGGAAGAGAATCGAGTAAAAAGGGACTCAGAACACTTCTACCAACTTAGGTAAGTTCATTCCTAAGCTCATTTATTCATTTTTAGCCTTCATTGTACATAAATCGAGAAAATGAGGATTTAAGTTACCGTTTTATATATTTATGGGATTCGCGATAATTGTCACATAGCCGACTAGCTTCAGGACATTACAATTTTATTGGTATCAGAGCTTTTGATTTGCAAGTGACTTGTGTTTTCTGATTTTGAACTCTCTCGATTTTGGCTATTGAAATTTTCAGAATTTGATTATTTCAATGAGATTGTGTCGGTGGACCATAGATTGAGTTGAGTAGTTATGTTTTATGATTTATATTGATTTTTGTGTAGAATGTTGTCACGACTCGAGAAGGAAAGAGGTAAACCACGGAGGAATGTTGTGATTAGAGATGATCATTAAGCATCATCTCATGCTCCACCATCTGCTTTTGAGCAAGAGCAAATTTCTGTGGATCCTCCGTCACAGATGCAAAATCCTGAAGGGAATGCTCATTTTCTTTGATCACAGGAGACCTGAAACACATTGATGACATTTACGAGTGCACAGAACTTAGTGCTAGATCCGAATCAAGCTGAATCGTCTCGATCAGTGAAAAAGTTATCCAAGTTGATCAAGAAAGTGAGGCAACTTGGGAGTGCTCCTTTCTATGGAACCAATGATGCTTTAGAGGCAAGTAGATGGCTGAGGACGATGCAGCAGAATATGGATGACATGGATTTATCAGATGAGGAAAAGCTGAGAGTGGCTACCAGATTACTAGAACAGAGTGCTCCTACTTTGTGGCAGAATATTTCTTTGAGGCTGAATGTTAAGCCTTCTTAGATAGATTTTCAAATAGCCTTTTAAGAGAAGTACTTTACGCACTTCTACAGTAATTGAAAAAGAAAAGAATTCATGAACTTGAGACAGATGGGTAGTATAGTAACTAATTATGAGATTCAGCTGAGACAGTTGGCAGAGTTTATTCTAGAACTTGCCACTGATTAAACCTTGTGTGCTAAGTTTGAGGCTAGACTGAATTTAGAAATCAGAGATAGAATGCCAGTGACAAGCAGGCAAAGTTATGAGAAGGTAGTGTAGTTGGCTCTTCGAGCAGAGTCTTTAATTGGGGAGAGAAGGTCCAAGGCTGGATTTCAGAAGAAAAAGGACCTTAATGTTTCAGTGGGTCAGTCTTCTAAGAAGAGCTGCAGTAATGGATCTTCGAGCAGCCAATCAACAAGTCCTGGGGTTTCTTCATCTTTTTTCTCTAAAGAGCAGAGATCATATTGATTTGATACTTCTATCTTGGGATCAGGGCAATCAGACAGGAAGTCATCCGACAATAGATGATGTCCTAATTGTAGGAGGTATCATAGGGAGTCTTGTAAATTACCTCTCCAATGCTTTCATTGTGACCAAATGGCTCATATGAAGAGAGATTATCCTAGTTTAGGGACAACTGAGACAGGTAGCCAGTTATGGCAAGATATGAGATTTTCTGATGCACAGTAGCCCATGCCTCAGTCACAGTATTCGGGTACTCGTCAGGCTAGATCAGAATGTGGGTCTGCTTATGAAGGTAATCAGAGGAATCAATCACGAGTTCAGACTCGAGTTTTTACGATGAATCAAAAGCAAACTCAGGTTAATCCAAACATGATTACAGGTATGGTGATGATTTTTGATGATCATCTAGTATACATTTTGGTTGATCCTGGTTCAGATAAGTCATTCATTAGCATTGCATTTGCAAGACACGCTAATAGAGACCTGGTACCTTTAGAACCAGAGTTGATTATTCATACGTCTTTGGGGTAAAGATTACTCCGGGGCATCATGTTTAGTCGGTGTGAGATCTGTATAGGAGATGCTCTTGAGATTGATTTGATTCTGTTAGAAATCTAGGATTTTGATGCCATTTTGGGCATGGACTGGTTATCACAGCACTATACTGTGATTGATTGTTCGAGGAAGGTGATGACCTTCAGACGGCCAGGAGAGCCAGAGATCGTTTTTACAGACGAGTAGACGATACTTTTGTCCTGTATCATATCAGTGATAGAGACTAAGATATTGCTTTAGAAAGGGTGTCAGACGTATTTGGCACATATGATTGATAGATCAGTTCTAGGAGTTAGTTTGGAACAGGTGTCAGTGGTAAGAGAATTCCCCGATGTGTTTTCGAAGGAATTGTCTAGTTTACCGTCTGATAGAGAATTTGAATTTTGTATCAATCTAGTGCCAGGGATGACACCAATTTTGATACCACCTTATCGTATAGCACCCACAGAAATGAAAGAATTGGAAACTCAGTTAGAGGACTTGATCGAGAAGGGTTTTATTCGATTAAGCGTGTCACCTTAGGGTGCACCAGTTCTGTTTGTGAAAAAGAAGGATGGTACATTGAGGTCCTGTATCAATTACAGACAGCTCAATCGAGTGATCATCAAGAACAAGTATCCATTATCAAGGATAGATGATCTATTTGATTAATTACAGGGTGCGAGTTTGTTTTCCAAGATTGATTTGAGATCAGGATATCATCAGCCCAGGATTAGAGAGAATGATGTTCCTAAGATAGCATTCAGGACTTGATATGGTCATTATGAGTTTCTGGTCAAGCCATTTGGATTAACAAATACACCTGTAGCATTTATAGATTTGATGAATCGGGTTTTTCATCCTTATTTGGACAAGTTTGTCATTGTGTTCATAGATGACATACTTGTATATTCGATAAGTAAGAGAGAACATGCCCAATATCTCAAGGTAGTTTTTTAGACTTTAAAAGAGAGACAGTTGTATGCAAAATTCTCTAAGTGCGAGTTCTGACTTAGTGAGATGAAGTTTCTGGGGCATGGCTATCCAAGTAGGATGGGTAGAATCCACATGTCCAAGCTAAAGCATGCTAACCTTTTATTTATATGATAATATCCCAACCAAAGTTGCAGATCATCCATACAGTTTGAAATAGAGTGGATAGGATCCTATAGACTGAGGGATATTATACATAGGTACACACCCCTAACCAGGATTACGGATTAGCCATACAGCTCTGAGGGAGTGGATGGGATCCTATAGATTGAGAGGTTACACACATTTGATATTATATCGATTTTTAAATATGTATATGATACCACATTTCACTGTGATTGATTTTGTGATTACGAAGATTTTTCGTAATCAATGTCTGGGCCTCTGATTTCTATTTTTATTTATTTATCTACTCACTGAATATTTTTTTAAATACTCACCCCTCACTTCCCATTTCAGGTTAGTGTAGTCGGACGCAGCATATCATAGCTGAAGTAAGACTTCAGCGCAGTTTTCAGGTACTCAACTCAAGTTTTTACTTTATGATCCACTAAATTGAAAAACATTTATAATAAAGTGATTTGATGTATTTGACTTGGTCAAGAAATTTTGTAATTTATTTTGAGAAAATATAGATATTTGATATATGTTTGATTGAAAATCTTCTGTTTTGTATTATTTTGTTTGAAATGAGTTTGAAAACAAATACTAATGCCTTGCGGGTCTTAGGAGTGCATTCTAGGTGATAGGATGTATTTGTGGGATTCACGACGATTGTCACGTGGTCGACTAAAGCCAGAGCATGACAAAAAGGATATTATATAAAAGAGAAAACAATACCGAAATACAAAAGCTAAAACACCAAAATCCTAAGTCAAACCAGAGCTAAACCAGCCTGCCACCCCTTCACCAGACCGACATCGATTCTAGCACTAGTTCAGGCTAGAAAATAAAAACCAACATCGAATATTAGGCAGATCTTAGGACTAATTTCCTCTCCCTTTTTTAGAACAATGCCGGTTATGTAAATTAGGTCCTAAATCCTATTTTAGCTATTTCTGTAATCTTCTTTTCTTCTTTAACCTTAATAACACTATGATAAATTATTGAGGTATTATAAATAGGCCAAAACATAGGGATTGTTCATTCTTTCTTTTCCATTACTTCTTCCCCATCTTTCCTCTTCTTTATTCTCTATTTCTTTCTGTAATCTTCATACTTCTTTGCCATTTCATCAATTAAATTCTTGTTTTCACTTTAAATTACTAGAACTCGACACCTTCTGCACTCTATAAGCTTTGTTTCATTAATTTGGTCAAGGAATAAACCTAAAAGAAATTAAGGTTTATTGTTCACATGAAGGTTTTCAACAATTAACAAAGATTGAAGCCTCCTAAGTTTAAAATTAAGCTATTGGTAAGATTACTAATACTTTTTTGGGTGTTATTTTCATATTTGGATGAATTTGTAACTTTAGGATTTACTATTTATCCACAAATTTAGGTTTAATTTCAATAAATCAACTTTAATTATATTATTTAGGATGTATAATAAATATAATTGAGATTAAATTACAAGCCTGAGAAAATTTTATGAAACAATAAACGGGTTACTATATAATTTTAGTTTAATTTCGATAATTTATATTAGAATATATTGTTTAGTGATTAGAAAATTTATTTTCGATGTTAAACTATAAGAAATTAGAAAGTTTTTTGATAACTCAAAAATTTGCAGAGAATTGAAAACCTGAATTAGGTTATAAACAAATGAATGGATGTTGATATAAATTGACTATAGGATTTCATTAGTGAAATCGGCTAAATGACTAGAAACGAATTTGAATACAATAAGTAAGTGTTGATTTAGAAATTTAAGATTTGTCATGCCTTTGACCTATAAAGCCCATACATGACAAACATCGTAGGCTCCTGATATGCATTCTAAACACTTGTATATATATCAAGAGTCTATAAGGCTTCTAAATACCTAATACATAGTTTAAAATACACTCCCAATATAATCAATTCAATTCTCCCATAACTACTTCTTTCATTTAAAATCTTTTCCTTCATACATATTCAAAAATCAAGTTACAACAATTCAAACCATAATCAAATCAATATCCAAAATCAAATCAAATCAAATTAGAAATTATAATTTATAAATTATTTCTAACTCATTTCAAATTTTAATGAAAGATAAATATCAAAATTTAAATATATAAATCAATCGTATACAATGTCAGTGGACTCAAATTTATAAAGATGTGAGTTAAGTGTAGAAAAATACCTAAACACTTAAAAATTTAAAGCGAATGTCATAATACGATTCACTAAACTATCGTCGGATTAATCTGAAACTAAAATGTAAGGGGATGAGTATACTAATATATACCCTATGAGTAGACAAGTAAGAAAATATATATGCAAATTATATATATGCGTATAAAATTATATTTTTGAAAACATATTTAATAAAAATGGTTTTAAACAATAAAGTATGAAAATATAATATATTTTATTTCATTTGAAATTATGGCTTGTTTTATTTAAAAAACATTGAGCTGACCTTTTTACTCGACAATTATCCTGGCCAAGATTAATCCCAACTTATCAGTGAATTTTATCTCATATGTATAAAACCAATGATGATGTCACAAAAATACAATTTCTTTATGATTTTTTATGAAAACTGTTTCCATCAGTAACGTTGACTTTCAAGTAGTTATACGATGATATCCATGACTTTTCTCGATAGTATAAACATAAATCCTATATGGGCAATCACCTGTGCCACTTGATACCATTCACTTAGGTTGCCTCCTCAAGGTTCAACCTTAAGCTGCCTTATTTTGGCCTTTAAATGAGTAATCATTTGTAACACCTGGTACCGTTCACCTAAGCAACCATCTCTGGTTCTCTCCTAGGCTAACTAGCAATCCACTCTATAATTACAGTCTGACCTCCTCTATCGTATCACCTATAACAAAACAACTAGCTCTCTAGTCTTATCATAATATAAAATCATCGTCAAAATGAAATCATAACAATCTTGGTCCACTGACTATCTCATCCATGTAATCCAAATCAATTCAAAATCATCAATCTCATATACATCAAATAACTAATAATTTATTTATAAAACCATCATTTATCATAAATCCAAATAATAATCAACAATTTTATCAAAATCATTTGAAAATCCTCATATATAAATCCATCATCAAAATCATTTATACTGATATACATGCCAAACTAAATATCAAACTAAATATCTCAAAACCACATTAGGCCTTTTGGCCTCTATTTCATACAATCACAACACAGACCACATTTATTTATTTAATAAATAGATTATATAAAAACAATTTACTAACATCCTAAAATATTGAAAATGTGTAAGTTTGAAACATATTTTTAAAAAAAATAAAAAATAGTTTATAATATAATCATACCTAAAAAGGGTACACACTTCCTATAATTTTCCATTTTGATCAGGTTACTCTTTTAAGTGTTTAATGCCTAATTATACATATCGATATTCACATTAATCTCTATACCTCAAATGATTATAGTATATAACCTCCACACAAAAATCATAAATAAAATTTTTAGGTTATCTAATCGTCGACTATCCTTTAACTTAATTTTCTTTTGGCCATTTATCTAATTTCTATCAATAAAATTCTATGGCCAATTCGTAATTCAACAATTATTGTCAATTCATATCTAATTTCCACTTTTAACTCACTACCTTTGATAACCTCCATAGGCCAAGTTCTAATTCTCGATAATTTAATATTATCTTTACTCATTTTATATCTTAAATAATATAATTTAAGTCAATTTATCAAAATTGAACCTAAATTTTTGAAATTCTCAAATGGACAATAAAACCTTATACGTACAATAATTCTAAAATTATAAATTCAATTCAAATATAAAATTAATACAAAAAAGTGTTAAAATCTTACCAAAAGGGTTAACTTTAACCTTAAAAAACTTTAATCTTTACTGATTATAGAAAACTCTCGAGTAAACAATAAAGCTTAATTCTTTCAGGTTTATTTCTTAATCAAATCAATAAAACAAATTTTATAGTGTGAAACCCGTCCCTCAGATGTATAGGCATCATAGTAAATCCCTTATGAAATTTCTTGCATAATGTTGTATATAGATCATGCATTAGAGGGTAAGATACCTTGAAGTTATTTTTGAGAAGGTGTGGTATAGAATATAAGTCTATGAGAAAGAACTAAATTTTTGATCCTAAAATCATCTTCAATTGATAAAAAGTTCTTTTTTTTTTTTTTTTGCAGATCTCAAAGAGAGCTTTCTATTGATATATTATGGATTCCGTAAAGATATTTCAGTCAAAAGTTATGGCCATTTGAAGTTACTATCTCAAAACAGGGTGAACAGAGAAAGTATCGATACATGGGGTGTTGATGTATCGATACTTGGTTCTGAGGGCAGAATTTATTGATAATTAAGGTGACAAGTATCAATACCCAAGACTGAAAATATCAATACATGGGATTGATGTATCGATACATGAGCATAGAGAATGAAGTATCGATACTTTTAAGGAGGAAATATCAATATATTGTGAACAGTGATAAATAGTGGCATCAAAGTATCAATACTTTAAGGAGACAAGTATCAATATCCTACATTCATGGTGAACAATAAGAATTGAAGTATCGATACCTTATGAATAGTAAATAATAAAGTATCGATACTCAGAGTATTTTTGGACCTAGAACCCATATTCGATAGTAAGTATCAATATATGGACGAACTAGAACATGAACGACCCCTTTCTGGGATAAAGTATCGATACATAGAGGGCATATATCGATACATGATGACGTGTTGCACATCTGGATATATTTTAGAGGGGTATTTTGATAAATTTAGAGCCCCATTATATACGAAATGTCAGGGGCTTCTTCCCCATTTCTTCTTCCTTTCTCTCCAACATCTGTAACTTTTCTCTCCCTCTGTTCAACCAAATCTTCATCAAACTCCATCATTTCAGTTTCTATGACCTCAAAATCAACACTAGAGTACTAAAACCCCTTCTGATTGAAGCTCTTCCCATCGAATCGAGAGGATTTATAAGAAAAGAGGGTGCGATAAACAGTAGCTAAAGAGAGAGAAACAATCAAAAAGGGGCTCAAAGCTCATCTACAAGCTCGACTAAGCCTATTCCCCAACTCACCTCGCTATTTTGAGCTATCATTTCGCATAGATTGAGGAATAGGTAACTCAAAATACTGTTCAAGTAACCCTAGGATTTGAAAAATTTTTATCGATAAATTAAAGGATTTGTACATCCATTGGTGTTAAAATTACTGAGAATGGCATGAAAGTAGGGTGAGAGTATGTGTGATAGTAGGTGATAATAGAGGAAGAGAGAGGGAGAGCTAGTAGCATGAGTATGCATTGCATCATACATATATTTTTTGATAGATAGTTGAATCTGTATTTGTATGTGTATCCAGGCACGGCAGTCGAGAGTAAAGGATTTCTGTCATGAAGAGGATATCCCAAGGGTGGTTTTTCACCCCAGTAGAGTGAATGGATACACTTTTCCTTCATCTCATTAAATGTTTTAATTGATTATTATGCTGATATTGTATAGCATACGAATATATATATATATATATGTGACTAAAATGAAGAGGCGTTAGAATTATATTGTGTGGTGATCGGGTTGGTCCTTTATTTGTGATAGCATAGGAATGCTATGAGTGTTTGATTGTCATGAATGTAAGGCCGGAGACCTAATGTATATATTTTGATATTGTGATTTAAGAATGAGGCCGGGGCCTATAGCAAATGATATTTTATATAATAATTGTGGATGTGGCATAATCAATGATATAGATTACAAACAATGGCCGGGGAGTCATAAGTATATTTTGGCCTTGGGTGCCATAGTATTATTTTCTATTTGGTCTTGTGAGCCACAATTATGTTTTGATCTTGTAAGCCACAGTTATTAGTTGTGTGCTATATTCGTGATATTATGAGTGAAGATTGTCCATGCAGCTCGTGTTGAGTGAGTGGAATCCAATAATCTCAGGGTGAGGATTGGCCATATAGTTCAGGGTGGAGCAGGTGAAATCCAATAAACCTAGGAATATGAATTGTCCATGCAGTCCAAGAATGAATGGCTGAAATCCAATATGTTCAGACTAAAGCATGCTAGCCATTTATATATTTATATGGGCACACCTCCCCAATCAGTTTTGCGAATCAGCCATACAGCCCAGAGAGAGTGGATGGGATCCTATAGATCAAGAGGTTATATATATATTTGATTTACATTGACTCTTTCATAGTCATGTTTAGTATGCCACATCGTACATATTTTGATTTTGATGATTACGATGGTTTTTGTAATCAGTGTATGAAATCATTTGCTATATGTATATCATTGTGTGGTCTACTCACTGAGTATTTTCTTAAATACTCACCCCTCATTTTCTCATTTTAGGTTAGTGTTGTCGGACATGATATAGCATAACTGAATCGAATCTTCAATAGATCTTTCAGGTACTCAACTCATACAGGGGCGTAATGATCCACTGAACAGAAAATATTGTATTTATATTTTGTGTATTTGGCTTGACCAAAAACTCATTGAAATGAATGTTTTAAAAAAATATTTGTAATGTTGTGTATTCTATGAGAATACGGATGTTGATTTATATTCATGATTGAAAATTTTCTACATTGTGTTATTTTTGAAAATATGTTATAAAACAGGTATTATACCTTGTGGTTCTTAGAATTATATTCTAATTAATAAGATGTATTTATGAGATTCGCGACGATTGTTACGTGATCGACTAAGGTCGGGACGTGACATATAGAATGTAGAAGGGGTTGAGTTCTAATAATTTTGAGTAAGAAACAAAAATTTAATTGGTAGAAAATGAAAAAATTGAAAAGAGAAAAGAGATTATAGAGCACTAGAAGAAAAAGAGAGAGTTTGGGGCTAAAAAGGGGAGAGCGAGAAAAGAGGGAGAATAAACGTGTCAAGGAGTTTGCCCTTTTTATAATGCCTAGAAAAATTATGAAAGTTTCTTTAATTGCATAAAAAGAAAGAAAATTCTAGAAGGGATAAGGAAGACATTTCGCAAGACATAATATACATCTGATGCCATTTACATGTAGGGAAAGGAATCATGCCCTAAATTTGGCCTTTGAACTAACGTCAATCTTCATTTTTTTGCTTAAACCAATGCCAGAACTGATGCTTATCTAGAGGTGGGATTGGTGGCCAGATTTGGCCTAAGTTGAGCTTAAGGTTTTGGGTGTTTCGACTTTCGTCTTTCGAAGTTCTTTTTTAGCCGACGTTCAATTTCACTCTAGTTTTTATTTAATCAATTATATTTTATCCTCTTTAAATAGTAAAAGTCATTTTCCAATTTCCTATCTTGATTAGGACATTTTAGTTCGAAGCTCAAGTGTTTAATTAATAACTCAACGAACTCTTTCTAAACTTAATTATTTATCATCCAAATCTTTTCAAATTTCATATTTATCTTTAATATCGTGTCCTCTGCTCATTAATCACACTCGTAAGGGGCTTATGATGAAACAACAAAAATATCCCTAGGTAACCAAATAACCAAAACACATCTAAACTTAGGGAACGAGGTTTACAGAATTAGCTTAGCGTATATAATCGTGTAAATAGGATTATATTTTTATCCTTTAAGGAATACAGACTAAAATAAATGTTGATATGTATAATTAAGTATTGAATGCTCAATAGAAGAGTCCAAAGAACGTAAAAGATTATAGGAAGTGTGTACTCTCCTTACGTATGAGTGGACCTTTTAAACAATTTTTCATTTCTTTTCTAAAATATTTATAAGAACTTATATGTTTCATTACTTTAGAAAGTTAGAATATTCTTTTATAATTCATGTTCTAAATAATCATTTGTTTATATTTTATTTTATAAATAAATAATAATAATTTGTATTGTTATTGACATGTGTATATAAGGTATTGAAGGTTAAGCATGGTTTGAAATGAGATGGTTTTATCATATTATTTTTATACATCATTCTTTTATGATTTTACAAATGATTATAATTAATAATAAATGATAATTTTATAAAGAATGCATTGGTTTTTTATGAACATGATGTTGATAATGATGATTTGAATTTGATAATTGTGGCATATATAGATTTATATTTTGATACATAAGAATGATATGACCAGTGTGTCAAGATTTTATGATATCATTTAAATATGGTGATGATATACATATTTATGTGATGAGGCTGAGAAGGCTATGGCTAGAGAGGTTAGAACTATAGTTATAAAGTGGTAGCCTAAAGTGAACGTAAGAGGACATCGGTTAAGTGAGTGGATTGATTTGGTAGCCTAGAACAGACCTAAGTAGAGGTTGACTAGGTGAGTGGACCACAGATGAGATAAGTATAAGGGAAGAGGTTGGTATCAATTTAGTACGGACGTGTGAGATATGTATATGATATATTGACAGAGATTAGCATGTAACTACCCGAGGTTAACATCAGTGGTAGGCGAGATTTTAAATAAAATAATGTGCTTATTGTTATTTGAAATAAAGAATATCTTTATTAAATGATCATTGATTTTTATTTGCATAGGAAAATCATTGACGGCTTGAGATTTTTCTTGACTAGAGTAATAGTCGAGAAAGATAGCTTGTCCAATGGTTTTCAACTAAAAGAGGCCATAATTTTAAATACACTATAATGTATTATGTTTGCATACTTTATTTATTTAATATACTTTTAAAATATAATTCCAAACTCATATATATATATATATATATATATATATATATGAGTTTGGAATTATATTTTAAA
>JAVXUL010130113.1:0-15853 GCA_035590515.1 Trichilia minutiflora
CTCACACTGGAAGTCCTTAGTCCACTGGTGTCCTCTTTGCTTTTCTTTTGGTTTAAGAGATTTGAAAATAATAAACAGACTTGTAATGAATGTATAAATATATTTTGGGATGGGTTGATCCCAATGAATTTTTATTATTATGATGATTGTTTCTTTGATTGTGCACTCAAAGATATTTGAAGTGTTTGTGATTTGTTTTATCTATTCGGAGTTTGGGTGCACGGTTAGATTGTTTGGAAGTGTGATGTGAATATTTTTGTGAAAATAGGTTTGTAAAAGCCTTACAGGCCTACAGGTTGTATTATGTGAGATTGAGTACACCTTAGAGGTCTGTGGTGATTGTCACATATGGGACCCACGGGTCAAGATGTGACAAGCTGCTTGATGAAATTGAGATCGAAGGGGAGATGCTCCTAAGGCTGAAGAAAGAAACCCGAGCTGCCCTAACCAGGAGAAAACATCCTTAGGATACGTGACAAAAGAAAAATGGAGCTCGCTATAGAAATCACCAGTACGACAAGGGAGATCGGGGTCAGGGAAAGTTTTTACCACGGTACCCTCAGGATGATCGGCCACCAAAACAATCCTCGGGCAAGAACTCCCCCAAGAGGGTGGGACAGCTGGCTACCCATGGATTCACTCCACTAAAGGCTCTTTTGTCTGAGATATATGAGTATAGAAAAAGCCGAGGGCTCCTAGCACCACACCTCCAAGCCATGAAAGTGAAGGTGCCCAAGAAGAACAAAAGCCGATTCTGTGAGTTCCACCAGGAAGGCGGTCACACCACTAATTAATACGAGGATCTAAGAAACCAGATTGATATACTAGTCAAAAATAGTTATCTCATGAATTACGTCAATTCTCAATATATCCTTCATAGGGATGGGCAACATCAGGGTGACAAAGACTACTCGGAGCCAAGTTCAGGCGCCAGGTCATCTCGGGAGGGCCTACCCTGACGGGATTATCAAACAACTCCTGCAAGAATTATGCCCGATATTCACTGTCCAACCACTCTACAGATATTCATGTGATGAATGTGTGAGCGGACAAGAGACTGAGGATCACCACCATCCCCATTATGTTCAATGATGAAGATAAGGTAGGAGTCCGCTACCCTCATGATGATGCATTAGTAGTAGCGATGGGGATCGCCTCTAAACAGGTCAGCAGAATCCTGGTCGATACAAATAGTTCAGCAGATATAATTTTCAAAGACACGCTAGACTCCCTGGGTATAGAAGACCTGGAATTCATTCCGTCCAATTCCACTTTGCACAAATTCAAGGATTTTTGTATCACTTCCTTGGGATCGATACAGCTGTCGGTCACTATGGAAGAAAGGCCTTATCAAAAGACGACCATGGTGTGTTTTCAAGTGGTCGACTTAAAGATCCCCTATTCTGCCATCCTGGGAAGACCCTTCCTCATGAATACTAAAGCAGTGGAAAGTATTCATTATTTGAAGTTGAAGTTCAGAGTTAGGGAAGGGATTGGCATCATAAGGGGGAATCAAAGGGAAGCAAGGTCATGTTTCACCGCCTCCTTAAAGCAAGCTTACTGCATCCACAAGAGACCCTTGGAGGCTTCCTCTGACGAGACCCAAGATCCTACTCCCAGAGTCAGTAAGGGAACGGGGTCAGGAAAACAACCCAAAGCCTTTACTGGTAGTTAGGTCAAGGAGAACGGGGAGTCATCAGTCCCCAAACTGGAACCAGAAGAAACCTTGACAGACATTGTGCTGGATGAACGACACCTTGAGAGGATCATCAGAATTGATACTCAACTAAACCCTAAGCATAGGTAAAACATGATAGAGACTCTAAGGCGAAATGCAGATGTGTTTGCCCGGAGTCATGCGGACCTGCCAGATATTGACAAAGGGGTTATAACCCATCAATTAGTAGTTAGCTCTTCGCACAAGATAGTCTAACAAAAGAGAAGGATCTTCAACACTGAAAGACAAAGAGCTATTAGGAAAGAAGTAGACAAGCTGCTTAAGGTGGGTTTCATCAAGGAAGCCAAGTATCCAGATTGGTTGGCGAATGTTGTCCTGGTCAAGAAAGCCAATGGAAGCTAGAGGATGTGTGTTGACTTCATCAACTGAATAAAGCTTGTCTAAAGGACAGTTTTTCCTTACCCCAAATTGATCATCTAGTTGACTCTATGGCAGGGCATAAACTGTTGAGATTTATGGATGCCTTCTCAGGGTACAACCAAATACCATTGCATCCCCCTGATCAAGAAAAGACGACCTTCGTCACTGATCAAGGATTGTACTGTACAAGGTTATGCCATTCGATTTGAAGAACGTCGAGATCACCTTTCAAAGATTGATGAATAAAGTTTTAAAGCCGTTAATAGGAGATTCTATAGAGGTCTATGTGGATGATATGATTTCGAAGTCTATCAGAGCCATAGACCACACCCACCACTTAGAGTAAGCTTTTTCTCTTCTTAAGAAGTATCAACTAAGGCTTAACCCTGAGAAGTGTGTCTTTGGGGTCAAGTCAAGGAAATTCCTAGGCTTCATGGTCAGCGAAAGGGGTATCAAAGCCAACTCCCGAAAGATACAGGCCATCATGGACTTAAGGATTCCCAGAATACTGAAGGAGCTGCAGAGTTTGATGGAAAGGTTGGCAGCCTTGAGTCGTTTCATTTCACGATTCACTGACAAGTGTTATCCTTTTTTTAGGGCCATAAGGAAAGGCAAGGGCATAATATGGGATGAGGAATGCGAAAAATCGTTCAAACAACTCAGGAATTATTTGGCTTCCGCCCCATAGCTAGTCAGCCCTTCATCGAAAGAAACGCTTTATCTTTACCTTGCTATCAGTGAATATGCAATCAGCTCATTTCTGGTAAAGGAGGACCCCCAAAAGATACAGAAGCCCATATAATACACTAGTAAAGCTCTACTGGATGTTGAGATGCAGTACTTGGCCTCAGAGAAGCTGTCCCTGGCATTTATCGTGGCTGTTAGGAAATTACGGCCCTATTACCAAGCCTATCCTATAGTATTACTAATTTGCCAATCGCTTTGAAAAATTTTTCATCGACTTAATTTGTCAGATAGGCTGGTCAAGTGGGCAGTGGAGCTCAGTGAATTCGATATTGAGTTCCAACCTCGTAAGGCTATCAAAGGACAAGCCCTTGCAGATTTCGTAGCTGAGCAAACCGGGGCTGAAACACTGACCATCTCGTAACCCATCAATCAGCCAAATGAGATGGATATAGATCACCCTGACCTAAAGAAACCCCCTAATTGGCATCTATGGATCGATGGGTCAGCTAACCAAAGGGGAGCAGGAACTAGCATCATATTGATCGGCTCAGAGAATGAAGAGGTTAAGAACACCTTAAGATTTCTTTTTCTTGTAACTAACAATGAAGCAGAATATGAAGCTTTATTGACAGGATTAAGAACAGCACAAGGTATTGGGGTTCGCACGCTCACTGCCAATAGTGATTCACAACTCTTGGTGAACCACTTGAACGAAACATATCAGGCATGGGAGGAAAGTATGAAATCTTATCTTTCGAAGGCTCGTAGGATAATTGACAGGTTTGAGAAGGTTGAGATGAGAAGAATCCACCTAACTGAGAACCTCTTGGCTAATGCTCTATTGAAGCTCGTCTTATCCCTTATAGAGTGCATTCTCAAGGCAATCCCTGTGAAAACTCTGGAACGAAAGAGTATCATTCCACCTAAAGGTGGTAGCGTCTTGGCAATTCAGGAAGCATCAATCGTATGGATGAACCCGATCATAAAGTACATTAACGAAGGTATCCTGCCATCTAATAAGAATGAAGCTCTCAGAATTTGCAGAAAGGCTGCCAGATTTACAATAATAAAAGGTATTTTATACAAAAAGGGAGTAAGCACCCCTTACTTGAGGTGCCTAGGGCCGCAAGAAGCAGAGAGAGTCCTAGACAAAATGCACTAGAGAACTTACGAAAATCATAGTGGTGGCTGAAACCTGGTACACTGAGTGCTCAGATAAGGATATTATTGTCCGCCATAAACGAGGATGCCCACAAACTCGTATAGCAATGCCCGCCTGTCAGGTACATGCAGGCATTCCTCAGCAATCTTCAGAAAACCTAACCATCTTATTAAGCCCTTGGCCATTCGCGCAATAGTAGTTGGATTTAATAGGGCCTTTTTCTACTACTAGAGCTCAAGTAAAGTATGTTATTGTGGCCATCGACTACTTTATCAAGTGGGTAAAAGCAGAACCTTTGTCCAAAATCACTGAGGAGAACACCATTGCTTTCATTCAAAAAAGTATGCTCTACCGATATGGCATCCCCAACATCTTGATTGCAGATAATGGGAAGCAATTCGATAATAGGGAATCAAAAAAATTCTACTGTGATTGGAATATTGATCTAAGGCTAGCATCCCCGGCTTATCCAAAGGCCAATAATCAAGTTGAGGCAGTTAACAAGACCATCAAAAAGCTGCTTAAAAAGAGGCTGGTTGAAAGAAAGGGAGCCTAGGTAGATAAACTTCTCAAAGTTTTGTGGACCTATCGGACCACTGCAAAGGTAACCATGGGAGAGATCCCCTACTTTCTAGCTTACGGATTTGAAGTAGCGATTTCAATCAAAATAGACATTCTAACTTTTCGTACTTTCCACTTTAATTAAGAAGAAAATCAGCAAGTCATACGTCTTAGATTTGACTTGAGAGGGAAGGCAAGAGACTACGCCTTGATCAGGGCAGCTACCCACCAATAAAAAATTTTCAGGTCCTACAACCGAAGGGTTCGGCCCTGCTCTTTCAAGGAAGGTAACCTTGTCCTCAGAAGGATCATCCTCAATACTCGAGTAGTATCGGAGGGATCCCTAGGCTCTAACTGGGAAGGACCATATCAAGTAGTTAGAGCAGTCAGGCCAGGGACATACAAGCTGGCCCGACCCGATGGTAGTATCTTAAGTAAAGTCTGGCATGCGAAAATGCTAAAGAAGTATTACCCTTGAGAAAACTCTTCCTCGGGATGGTTAGTTTGTAAACTCGTAACACCCCTTATATCATTTGATTGCTTGAATGAAAATAAAAATGTTCAAGTGTTCTCTTTAGCATCTTCCTGAGCTTGTCTTTTTGCCTTAAATCTAAGGTTAAGGTTGGCTGTAAGCCTTAAAATTCCTTAACACTTAGTGAATCTTTAAAATCCTATCCGTTCCAAGTGTCGTAAGCCCTTAATCCTGGATCATGCATCCTATGTGTCTAAGACCTGATTCGTGTTAAGGTATGATAAACCCTGGTCAAGTCAGGTCCTTTAAGGTTAAGGTTAACGGTAAGCTCTAAAATCCCTTAACACTTAGTCAATCTTTAAAATCATGTCCATCCCAGGTACCGTAAACCCTTAAGCCTAGATTAGACATCCCATGTGTCTAAGACCTGGTTCATATTAAGACGTGATAAATCCTGATTGGGTCAGGTCCTCCAAAGTTAAGATTGAGGATAAGCCCTAAAATCTCTTAATATTTAGTCAATCTTTAAAATCATGTTCGTCCTAGGTGCCATAAACCCTTAAACCTGGATCAGGCATTTCATATGTCTAAGACTTGGTTCGTGTTAAGGCATGGTAAACCCTGGTCGAGTCAGGTCCTCCAAGATTAAGGTTGATGGTAAGTTCTAAAATCCTTTAACACTTAATCATTCTTAAAATCCTATCTATCCTAGGTGCTATAAACCCTTAAGCCCGAATCAGGCATCCTTTGAGTCTAAGACCTGGTTCGTGTTAAGGCGTGATAAACCCTTATCGGGTTAAGTCTATTGAAATCATATCTATTCCAAGTGTTGTAAGCCCTTAAAACCCATATTAGGCATCCCATATGTCTAAGACCTGGTTCGTGTTAAGGTATGATAAACCTTGGTCAGGCTAGGTCCTCTAAGGTTAAGGTTGGCAGTAAGTCCTAAAATCCCTTAACACTTAGTCATTCTTAAAATTTTATCTGTCCTAGGTACCATAAGCCTTTAAGCCCAGATCAGGCATCCTTTGAGTCTAAGACCTTGTTCGTGTTAAGGCATGGTAAACCCTGACTAGGTTAGGTCCATTAAAATCCTATCCGTCCCAGGTGCCGTAAACCTTTAAGCCTAGATCAAGCATCCTATACATCTAAGACCTGGTTCATGTTAAGGCGTGGTAAACCCTGGCCGGGTCAGGTCTTCTAAGGTTAAGGTTGGCTATAAGCCCTAAAATCTCTTAACACTTAGCAACTTATTGAATCATGATTCGTCCAGATATTATACGTCCTTGACCGTATCAGGCATCCCTGGGGACTAAGACCTGGTCGAGTAAGGCATGATAAACCCTGGTCAAATTCGGCTCAAAGTATTGAAGACCTACGAAGACCCTCGACCCCAGTCAGCCTGCTCCTGAAGTCCCGAATGAAAATTAGTGTGAAGTCCTCCTTAAGGGATGCCTGGTTTCGAAGATTTCATAATTATCCTTATAACAAAGTTAGTGAATTCACTCAGTTGATTTATTTTTAAGTCAAGAGTAGGAATTTTGTTTAAAGATGAATGAAGAAGTTGGAAGAGAAAGAAACTTGCAACAAAAAGAATAAAGAACAAATGTATCTTTCTTTTTGATAAGAGAAAGGATAATACATGAGTTTATTAAGTATGCTAAAAGAATTATAATAGGATCTGAGTTTTTATAAAAATCCATGAAAAAATTTCTAAGTCTTAAATTACTATACTGGAGGAGTCCCTCTTTGTCACTCAAAAAGCTCCACCACCTGGTCCTCGAATCAGGGTGTGATAGAGATGTCTCCACTTATTTGGCTTTGGGCGAGGGTAGGAGCATCTTCTTCTATTCTTTCTTAAGAAGGGGGGGCCTCTTTTATTTCATCAACTGGCACCTGAGGAGGTCGCGGCTCAATACCCCTAGTGGCTGCTTTCGAAAGGTCTTACGAGGTAAGGGTAAGGCGATCTTCATCAATTGGCCCTCCTTCATCAACAGACATGGTGGCTTCTTGGGCCAAAGTCTTAGGGAGTTCTTTTGCAATTGATGTCCTTGAGATACCTGGGACATCGTGGTACAGTTGGTAAAACAGCCAGCATAGGTCCAGGTCTAGGTATTCTTGGAGAAAGAGGTGGCTAGTTAACTCTATACCCTCATCAACCCCTTGGTCATATCGGACCTCAAGTTTGGAGGGTACCGCTTATAACTTCTGAGACTGCTCGTCAAAGCAGTGCTGCAGAGTCCTATTTACCTCTTCCAGAGACTTATACTCCTCCCGAATGCCATTGAGTCTTCCTTCAGACTCCTCGTACCTTAATAAGAGTGTGGAATGTTGCTCCTTCAGTCAGTCATCTTCGTCCTTCAAAGCCCGATAGAGGTCATTCAGCTTCTAGCACTAACCTTCAGCTTTTTTTCCTGGCCCTCTCAGTATTTTCCCTTTCCTCTTCCAGTGCCTGGACCCGGGTCTTAGCCTTTGACAGTCTTTCTTTGGTGGCTCCCTCCTCCTTAACCCATTGGGATTTCTCCTAGAGTAACTGAGATTTTTCCCCCTCCAGGACAGAAATCTTGGTCATCAACTCCTCCCTTTTTTTAGCCATACTTTCTTAGGTGGTCAAGATCACTTCCTGGGCCCTTTTCTCCAATTTCTTTACTGTATCAAAGGCCCTTCGTTAGACAATTATGGGATTCTTGAAATCTTCTATAAACATGTCCAAAATAAAGGTACTCTGCATCAGCAAAACACTAGTCAGTTATCTATTCAAGTATTCATTAAATATTATTTGATTTTTAAACAGGGATAACGTACCCGATGAGCATCAAGATCCCCTACCATTTCTGTGTCCCAAGGAAAGGGGTATTTGATCTCAAAAAAAGACAAGTCTTTTTGCCCCTATCTCAGGTTTTCATCATCCCCTGATCCCTAGATTTTATTTCACCCTGTGGTTGCCTTGGGGTCAACTTATTGACTCCTGGTATGGTCTGTCACTCGTATATTTAATCCCGAGACCTAGGTAGTCGTGACGCCCTCCATACAGACCGGGACATTCCTGGGTTATTAATAAATGGGGCGAGTTAGGGGGTTGATTTTCTTCTTTTTCCTCTCCTCTTCATGGCTATCATCCAAAGGCCTTTTCCCCTTGTCCTTAACCTGAGCCAAGTTGACCTGTTAGGAATGCTCTTTTGGTTTCACCCTTGGCTCATTAAAAGAGATACCTTTCGCTTTGGGGCGCTCGTTCTTCTTGCCCCCCTTCTCAGGGGTTTTCTTCTGATTCCCTTTTGTAAACCCCTGGCTCTTATCTCCTGAGGTCTTTGGTTAGGGGTCAGTCGGTTTGATGGCCTTAGACCCCCCCTTTGAGAGCAGCCCCTTCAAAACATCGGCTGCCCTCTATTTTCTATCAGCTACAATTCCTTCCGTCCCTGCCGCTGGACAAACATAAAGAATGTTGGTCAGAGAAAAGATCAATTCAAGTCTGAGTTTGGAAGCGATTCTGAAGACTTTTACCTTTATTCAAGTGAGTTTCTATTGTTAGCTCGCTCCTGGTCGTGACCTTGGATACCAATCCAAATCTCACCTGGAAGTCTGGGCTCAGGAGATTTCTGACATCCATTGGGGCCAGGGATTCTATACTGCTGACCACACTGGTTGGAATCCCCGACTACTCCCGTCCAATATCTGTGCAAGGAGACGTCAGTGAGAACAGTTTAAAGATAAAAGTTCTTGAGTATAACTTGTTATACCTGGTTCCTGGAAGGAAGTACGGATGACACCCTGAGGGGACTCAACCCAGTCTCCACTGATCACGAACCAGTGATCCTTCTAGTCTTTATGTGAAAGAGTCCCTTTAATCTTTGACTGGTATCCTGGACAGATTTATAGATAATACCACCCTGGGTATTGGTTGGTGTTTTTCTTAAGGGTATAAAAATATAGCACCTCATCCGGGATAGGGGCAGATGCTCCCGCATTCGCCTTTAGCACGAACAAGCCCGCTAGAACCCTTTAACTGTTCAGGGTCAGTTGGTAAGGGGGATTCTGATGGCCTCAAATATTCTAGTGAAGTATTGTTGAAGGGGAAACCTTACCCCTAGCATTAAGTGCTCCTCGTTGAAGGCCACTTCTCCTAGCCCCAGAGCACTTGGAATTTCTTCAACCCTGGGAACCCTGAGCTTTACGTTCCCAGAAATATTGTAGAGCTGAGGGTAGGTCTACAAATCTGCCTCGATTATCATTGGGGAGAACTAGTTTACTTTATTTAGTCCTCTAGCCCATGCTTGCCCCGTGGAAGTTATTTCATCTTCTCCTCTCTCTTGGGTGGGGGTAACCACATGAGAAGCCTCCCTCCAGCGAGCAATATCTCCCAAATCTCTTTTATTGGCCATTCTTTACAAATCACTAACACCTGTAAAAAAACACAAGGAAAAACAGAGAAAGCAAAAGGTAGCACGAAAAAGAAGCAACAGAAGTTAGCTAGAAAACAGAAAGCAGGGAAAGCAGAAACCGCCAGAATAAAGAGCAAGAAGCAGAGAAGAAGCCAATGTGTGAAAATGACAGGTGAAGGACGGGGGTATTTATAGTAAGAAAGGATCGATTTATACCGTTGATCTGAACAGTCTAGGGGAAGCCACGTGTATGAGCCCATAATATTCTAAGGCTCGACAAACGGTTCTATCTTTGACCGTTGGGAAGGTTAGACACATGGCTTATTCCCAGCTAAATATTTTGAATCTCACGAGTTTCGAAGCGTCACTAGGTCATTGACAGCTGGGGACAGCTGGGACGTGACGTTTGATGGACTGTAGTTAATGATCATGAAAACAGAAGCCTAAGGGAGGACACATCATCAACGATAACGACTCTGTCAAAGGGGTTTACAGTGATCAAGTAGATTTCAATATATGCCAACCACCTCAGTAGACGGCCTATTTCGTAAGCAACTCCTAATCATCTGAGCCAGCCAATCCCCTGAGGTAGATCATCTTAACCATGATTTTCTGGTGAAAGCTTTACAAGTCTCACACCAGAAACTGGGGGACTGGATGTTTGGGAGAAAATATAGGATCTACACGTGGATACCCCATCAACTGGGTACGTGGCCAAGTGGCCGTCCCAAAAACCCACGTGTCAGAAATCTTATCGTCTCAAGCATCCTTTGTCCTAGTCATCATTGACGTGCCTCAGCCCAGGTATCTAACAATTGAAGACTCCAGACACTTTCTGCCCCAGGTACCAGGTACCGACCCTTAGGTATCAGTTACAGTCACGGGCAGGATATCCTTCTGTATCCAGCTCTCAGATAACACCCTACCAGAAAACCACCAAACACGTGCCCCCACTATTTAAAAATAGGAATGAGCACTGATAGCAGACCTGTTATCAAAATAGTTGCCCCATTATAAATGCATCCATCCCATCTTCTAACTCTCTTCAAATGATGTGACGGTGTCAAGCCTGCAATCTTCAGATGTGTTAGCAGATATTTATGAAATGCGACTACACTCTGTCCCATGATAAAATTCCTATCATTCCCATTCTCCGATGCCTAATTAATGTCAGGGAGGCACTATATATATACAGCATGTTTCAACAGCAAGGGGACTTTTTTTGAAGGGAGGATGCTAGAAAAAGGAAAGAAGGAGATTTGGCAGCATCACATCTTCCGTAACCACAAAACACTTCTTTCCCCTTCGCATTTTGCCATTTCTGATTTCTTTCTTCCTTGTTCGTTAGAAATGACATTTTCTTCCTTCACTCTTTTTTGATTTAGGCATCGGAGTTTTTTCGTCGGGAATCCCACCCAGTGTCACTCCGAAGGTGTTATCATTTTGCAGGCTTAGGAGGTGAAGCTTCATCGAAAACAGGCGCGCTTTCAGCCTTCCTCTGATAGAAAAGTCACCATCGACAGCAGCCTCATCGCCCTCACACCTCATCAGCTGAATCATTCCACGTTAGCCGTGAGGAGGGTCCACGAATAATTCTCGCACCAACAGATTCATTTTCATTCTTCAAAAGCATGTGATTTTAAAGAAAATAAAAAACAGTGGATACAAGGCTATGGATCATGAATATTTTGTTGAGTCATTAGTTTGGTGTCAATGTGTGGATTTGTAGTTCATAAATTTTATCAAATATGCGCATCGAGGTTGTATTTGCATGATTGGTTTTTGTGCGTGTTTTAAATTTTTTGTGTGATTGTGTGCTTAAGTGTTACATTTGCATACACAGTTTGAGTAGGGTAGTTTAGGATTTGGATTTTATGAGTAAATCCTCTGGAAAGCCTCACAAGACTTCACTTATCCACTAGGGGCATCCTAAGGGTTTAAAAGGCTTGTTGCATACGCTAAATGCAACCGTGAATCCTACGGAAATGGAATTAAATTTTTATTTTATTTTAGGTTAGTTTACTCGGGACGAGCAAAATTCTAAGTTTGGGAAAGTTTGATGATTTAATTTTTATTAATTGCTATTGGGTTGAGTCATTTAGAGGGTCCCAGTGCCATTTGCATTTGAAATCGTTTAAAGGGTTAAAATAAAGCTTGAATTAGAATTATTACAGTAATCTAGAAAAAGAAATAGTAATTGAACACTATTCAAACAAAGAACACGGCACCCCAGTGCCATATACTACCACCCCAGTGCTTCCCTTACTAGAAAATCACTCAATTTCCAAAAAGCATAGCGCCCCGGTGATGACTTAATTTTTATTAATTGTTAATGGCTTTTAATTTTGCTTGATTTTAAGTATTTATGAATAAATTTCATGTTAATTTTCTATTTTTGTAGATTATTAGTGATTTGCAAAATTTCTCTGAAGTGGCGGTTGAGTATTGATTTTTGCACACTATATGAAAATTTATCTATATCTTGGTGTGTACTCATCAGAATTAACTGAATTAAGTTGCGTTGGAAATATAACTCAAAGACAAAGAACTTTCATGAAGAAACCATTTACATTTGAAGTTGTTTCAAAGGTCAAAATCGAGCTTCAATCTGAGATACTGCAGTTGTCCAGGATGAGAATTAACACATGGGCTTTATTTGGACAGAGCATGCAGCGCCCCAGGGCCCAAATATAGTGCCCCAGCGCTTGTCGAACTTAAATTTAAGTTTGTACAATCCGAATGTGAGGAGAAAAGGGGGAAGAATTGTTATAATAGGAGAGTTTTCTAACCCTAGAGAGGAGGAGATGATTTTCTAAGGTTTTTACTCTATTTTGAAGACTTTTGGGCATCATTCTAGAAAGAAGATTAAGCTTCAAACACGAACGAGATCTGGAAGGACTCAATTAGTTTTTCTTTCTTCTCCCTTCATATTTTTTTTTTCAATTCTTGTTAGTATGGTTATTGTTATGAGGAACTAATTTTCCTGTTAGGGTTGAAGGGGTAGCCTACTTGAGAATATTGATTTATGATTTGAGCAATTCTTGAATGAATTTAATTTTTCTCATCTTTATGTTTTGATTCGTTTTTCTTGTTATTATCGATGTTCTTGTTATTGATCACCATAAGAGCAAGGTTAGGGTTTGTGAGAAGGACCGACAGGCGAATTACAAATTGGGCACTAGGAAAACGAACATGAATAATTAATTAAAGAAATATAATTAGTTATTCATGACATCGTAAGTTAACTAGAACTTAATTAGTGTGATTAATATTTGAGAGACCGATGGGTGATCATTATTAATTACTTATAGTGTTAATAAGCCAACAAAAAATTAATGTGATATTTGAGTTAATGATGTTCAAAACCGAATTGTTCATAATTATATTTCAGTAATACTTAAAAGGTGAACCCGGATATCCTAACATTTGCTTCTATTGTTTTATAGTTAATTGTTATTCTTTTGTTAAATTTATATTGCTTACATTTATTTTATTTGGGTATTTGCAAAATTCAAGTTCTTCGTATACAATTAGTTAGTTGTTCCCTT
Source organism: Trichilia minutiflora (assembly GCA_035590515.1). Lineage (NCBI taxonomy): Eukaryota > Viridiplantae > Streptophyta > Magnoliopsida > Sapindales > Meliaceae > Trichilia > Trichilia minutiflora. The sequence continues at coordinate 12,908 of JAVXUL010130113.1, forward strand.
GGGTTCAATACCTTGGAATATTTTCAAGTTTTATTACTATGATCGGCTCTGTGCACTTGCAGAAATTTTTGATCAACCATACACTTATGGGTAGATTTTGCATGTTAGGTTTCGTGTTGAACACTAGCCCTAGCTGTATATTATGATTATGAAATTTGATATATGGATGTAAAAACAGTATTCCTTAATGATTATATTAAGGAGAATCTGTTTATGAAACAACCTATTGGTTTTGTGTTCGCTTTTGAACCTAATAAGATATGTAACTTGCATCGATTCATTTATGGATTGAAGTAAGCCTCTTATAGCTAGAATATTCAATTTAATGAAATAGTCAAAGTATTTGGCTTCATCAAGAATCTGGATGAACCATATGTTTATAAATAGATTAAAGATCATGCTATTATGTTCTTGATATTATATGTAGATGACATATTATCGATGGATAATGATGTATATGTAAGGAAATCAAAAGTATACAAAAAGAAAATAGAGGAAACAAAAATTTCTTGATTTTCTTCCAAGGATTGATGCGATAAACCAAGTATCTCATTAAAACGAGTTTAAAAACTCATACCTTTTGTGAACCACAAGTACAAGTCTTTATATTTTCACCTCTATAGTATCCACACGAACAGGATAAATCAATATTCTGAATGCTAGCTCTTACTCATGTTTCTCTGTGTTTTTGTTTCTATTGCGCTTTTCCTTCTCTAAAGAAAACACAAAGAATAAACCTTAGGCACTTCTGTTTTCAACACAATAAAATGTTCATTTTATATTGCATTTTAGGGTTAGGGTTTAACTATAAAATAAGCTCAATATTTGTGTTGGGCTTGTCCTTACTCTTAAGGCCCAATCTATTTATTAAAGTTTTAACCAACATCCTTAGCTTAACTTTATTAAATAGATCTAACAAAACCCTAATCAACACAAAGTTTTCACGAACTAAGAAAAATTCATCTCATAAATTTATAATTTCAATTTTTCTGTTCTAACGTGCGATCTAATCGATTCCCATAACGTTAGTAATGATATTAAAATCTAATTTTAATATCACAAATCATGAGTGGTGTATAGCAATACATCAAGACCATCTAAGTAACAAGAATGTAAATGGTTCGACATCATATTTTATCTCGAGACCAATGTTATCATGTAGTTTTAATCCCTTTATCCTTAATATCTTAATTAAAGACGAGGCATAGATTGTGTTTTCCTAACAAAGTTCAATATTCATATTTCTTTGATATCCTGAATATAATTATTTGTTTAAATGCATCAATATCACATATTGATTATTTACGCATGGTCATATATTTTAATAATCATACTCAATCAAAAGGGCCCAAAGATATCACTTTCATTATATAGAAGGGATAAATTATATCTTGATCAAACATATCCCTCTATACTATTCATGATATATCCAACTATTTTCTTTATAGTCCATCCTATTACAGATGACATTTGAAAACATCAAAATATATCATTCATTATATTGGGAACCATGATGATCTTAAGTCAAAAGATCACATACACTACTGTCACTGTGAAAATCGCTTATGACACTTATATAACAATCCATGTAGCGTTCTCATGGTGGGTCGATTCAGTACATTAGTTCACTACTTTATACCCATGTGTTTACTCTATATTTTGTATCATGACATATCTCATGTCATCATTAGTCACTACATATATTAGTCTTAGTATATTATTATTGCCTTATCCATAATAATATTTGACTAAGGACACTTTAAGAATAGTATTCAACTAACTGAATCCATCATTTTAAGGACATTATTACATTTATTAAATAAACAGATATGTAATAATGAAAATATATATATATATATATATATACATACAACATAACCATTGGATTTTAGGGCATGGGCATACACCAACAACCTCGCACTTGCACTAAATCCAATCTCTCATGTATCTAATACCCAGGGATCTAGTGTGATGATCGTGTTTCTACTATGTCAGAGTTTTCATTAATGGGTCAGCAATATTATCCTCTATTGGTATTTTCCATATTTTCACATCTCCTCTCTCGATAATCTCTCGACTAAGTTGAAAACGTTGAAGTATATTTTTAGATTGCTGGTGAAATCTAGGCTCTTTAGCCTGCGTAATAGCCCCATTATTGTCATAATAAAGCTCTATTGGGTTTGCAAGGCTTTGGATAACCCTTATCTCAGTAATGAACTTCTTGATCCAAGTAGCTTCCTTTGTTGCATCAGAGGCAGCTATATACTCAGCCTCTGTCATAGAATTAGCTACTATACCTTGCTTGGAACTCTTCCAAGCAGCTATTATTAAGGCAAAACACAAAACCTGATTGTAATCGTGAATCATCTTTATCAGTTTGAAAGCTAGCATTAGTGTAACCACTTATAACGAGTTTTGTTTCACCTCCATAAACTAAGAAAGTATCCTTAGTTCTTCTTAAGTATTTAAGGACATTTTTCACAGCTGTCCAATGACGCATTTGCTTGTTACACTCAAAGCATATGAGACATTGAGACGAGTATATATCATGGCATACATGATAGATCCTATAGTAGATGCATAAGGAATCTTACTCATGTGTTATATCTCTTCTGGTGTTTTATGATAATATTCTTTAGAGAGATTTATTCTATGTGACATAGGTAAGAATCCTTCCTTGGAATCTTTTATGCTAAACCTCTTGAGCACTTTATCTATGTATGTACTCTGACTTAGGCCAATCAATCTTCTTGATATATCTCTATAAATCTTAATACCTAATACATAGATTGAAGGTTCTATGGCCTATTGCATGCTTGAATGTAAGTTTTTCATGCCAAAAACCCTAGGTGAAATCCATGAAAACCATGTGGAATCAAGTGACAATACCTTAGGGCTTTTGATGCTCTCTTTGTGTGCTTTCTTTTGGTGATGAAGATTAGACTC
>JAVXUL010130134.1:0-15851 GCA_035590515.1 Trichilia minutiflora
AGTTTGGACAAAATGTGGGTAGGTTTAGTGAGAGAAATGGAGAGAGAGTGAGAGAAGGAGAGAAAATGAGAAATGGGAGAGAAAACCAAAAATTTCGGACCCAAGGCCCCTATTTATAGAAAAAAGATGAAATTACTATTTTACCCTTAAGTTTTCTTAAGGAGAAAGCTTCTAGAAGAGGGTATTTTTGTCATTTCGCGTCGATTCGATCGAACGAATCAAAGATTCGATCGACCAAACTATCCCTTTCGGTCGAACGATTATCATTTCGGTCGACTGAATCCCTTAACGTGAATAGGACTCAGAGAGCTTGCAAATTACTGGTCGACCGAACCATCATTCGATTGAACGAATCCATGCTTCAGTCGAATGAATGACTCATTCGATCGAACAAATCTAGAGCCAAAGTTTTCCCGAGAGTTCTCAACAGTTCGGTCGAATGAATCACCCATTCGATCGATCGAACCCGCCAAAATTTGGAATTCTCACTTAATATTGCCCACACGAACCTAGAATTACACCGACAACCACATGAAACATGAAATGAATGGAGATGTATGAACTAGGGAAGTGGAAAATGATAAATATATCCTCGACGTAAAACACGAGGTGTTACATCTTCTTCTTCTCTTTCATTCTTCTTTTATCTCTTTCTTGTTTGCAAATAGCCATTTCATTGCATCTTCGAGAATTCTACAACTCTCAAGAAGCACTTCAAAACTTTAACTTTTATGTATTCAAAAATTTATGGTGACTTATTATCTTTTATTTCTTGTATATATAATTGCTGGCCTGTTGAAATTATTTAGGTTTGACTTACAAACATGACTATGAATATTTAGTACCTTATATGATATTACTATTTTCTATGTTTGAAATATCCATGCTTGTAGTACAAAAAGAAATGTAAATATAGGAAACTTTAGTAGATGAATATGAGTGTTAAGATAGATATGCTTGTTAAGTTGCTGGATTGTTGATTTGCATCTAGTTTTTCCCTTGATGTGGCCCTGAACATAAAAGTTAGAACTTTTAATTTTATAAACTCTCTAAGTAGTTGATGAACTCGAGTAGCCCTTATTACTCCTATTTTCTTTGATTTCTTGGACAAAAATGTCTTTTGCTTCTAGTTTTAATAATCTTGAGGCTGCTTCTGTGGAAAATATATTAGGCGAGGAGCTTACCATTATAGTGGTTCTTTTCATATCTCAGAAAGTTGCACACTTTATGAGTATGACTAGTTCATCTCTACGTTGATGGAGTTAGATTTGAAGAATTACACCTCTTATTTTAACATCCTCGAAACTATGTACCTTAGAGCTCTCAAGGCTAGTGAAGTGCTCAGCTACTCTTTTGAAAGTGAAATTGCCTTTAATAAGGAGTTTTTTCACTTAAGAGTCAGACTATTGCTCCAACATTACTTTGACAGAATATTTGAGTCATTCAAGATAACCACTTACTAGCTGAATCTAAATAGCTATTAGATTTTTTCAGGCTTTTACGTATTTTAGAGTAGAATCTGGATGCTTTCCTCATCCTAGAGGAAATAGATATTTGTATCTCCTGAAGAGAAATCTAATAAAAAACTAAAAGTAGTTTTACCTACAGACTTGACTCGGTAAACTAAACCCTATTACTATTAGAGTCAATCTATCCTACAATAAGGAATAAGTGTATGCCCTAGAAATCATCCGTGTCATCAGTTTTTGGGATTATTATTATTCTTTAATAATAATAATAAAAGAATTAGTTCTTTATTCACACATGTAAGTTATTTTCTTTATTAAATCATACTAGATGATGAAGTACATGTATAAATAGTCCAGATAATTGTTAATTATTAACTAGAATTATCAAAATCGTTCACTACATAAGTGGTATTGATTGGGTATCAATATCACATAGTAAATATACTGAATGCCGCCTAATGATATTATGGGTTAATATAAGTAGGCTGACATTATGAGTATTGTTATAAGGACATTAGTATAGATTTATAGTTTATGAACTGTTTATCGAACATGACCAATCAATGATAACATGTGACTAATATCCTTCTGTTGATTGGATATTTATTGTGTGGTTATGTTGAACCAATACCATGTGAATTTGATTTTCTAATCTCATCCTCAAAGTTATAAACTGTTTATAATTAGTAAATTATTGAACAATCAAGTGATCTCTTCTTGAATCACTTGATAAGCTTCAAGAGTTCTATTAGTCGAACAAATGAAAAAAGAGATGAAGAAGATGTCCATAAGGCTTTAGTTAGTTTGCCTAATATAAGCTAAAGAAGCAATAATAGTTAGCTCAAAAGTCGAACCTAATAGAACAAAGAACTTTGTGAAAACTCTTACCAAGACCCAAAAAGCCAAGATATAAGAAAAAATGTTTCCACTGTAATAAGGAAAAACATAATTGGAGAAATTGGTCTTTATACCTTCATACTCTTGTGAAGACTTATAAAGGTAGAAATGTGCTTAAAATTGAGTAAATGTTATTCAATAACATCCATTATTTAGTAATAGACTAATATCATAGTTGTTTTATAAAGGTAAGGATAAATCGTACTTTATTAGATATAGTATGAGTTAATATAAATATTATAGATTTACCGATTACCTGCTACAAAGCTTCTAATAAATGTCCGTCAAAGTTATTCAATATTCTATATATGATATGGAATGCATTGAATCCCAAACATATTATATAATAATATAGGATTATCAAGTTTATATTAAATTTGTTAACATTGATAAGCTGGATATAAAACTTTGAGAAGGGTTAATTAAAGGTATATCTAAAAATGGTTTAGGATATTATCTTTTCATGTTATCTAATCAAAAAGTTTGATTAGTCAATTTGCTTACTTCTTAAAAGAATAGTTCTTAAAAGAAGTTAATGCAAAAGGTAATGCTACGTCTAAGGAAAAGTCCTTGGATGCTAAAGCCGACAAAGGTGATAAAGATACTTTTAAACTAGTAAACCTCAGTATTAAATTCTAGCTTATGCATATTCTAATGTGTCATTGGTTATAGTGCGATATAAACTTCTTCATAAGCAGAATTTTAATTCGTGCTTAGTGGGAGAAGTAGTCATTATAATGAATCTAGAATTTTGAGAAGTAATCTTGAATTAGATTTCAGAAAAATGACTAAAGGTGATGGATTTTTGGGAATAATCCATATGTTTTAATCAAGTATAAATACTTACTAATCTTTCATTAGGATTGTTCCTATTGGATATTAAAGGATCTTCAAGAGAAAGACTAGTTTGGATAAATAGGTATAGACCTATAAGAATCATGGCTGGTAATATATGGGTATACTCAGAAACAATAGTTGGAGTATGAGAAACTTATTTATCGATAATCATGCTTAAATTCATCCAACTTTTATTTAGTCATTATTGCATACCATGATTTAAATATCTGACATATGGTTATTAAAACAAAATTCTCAATGGAATTTTAGAAAAGTTTTAATGATAACAACCTATAAGGTTGGTATCTATTATAGATAGTAATAAGGTATGCGAGTTGCATAAATCCTTATAAGGATTAAAGTAAGCTTCTCTGAGTTGGAATAATTATTTTGATATGATCAAATGGTTTAGGTTCTAGTCAAAACCCAGATAAATCTTGTATTTATCATAGGATGAAAGATCATGCTATTATATTTTCAATATAATATGTGCTTGATATATTCATGATAGAGATAATTTTAGCATGATGACTGAGATAATATCTAGATATACAAAACCTTCTCAATATAAGATCTAGGAGAAATGATCAATATCCTTGGTAATCATATCTATAGTGATAGATTAAAAGGAATAATTTGATTATTCTATTACCATGTATATAATGAAAATGTTGAAATGGTTCAACATTATGAATTCTGAGTGAATTCTACTGTACTTTGATCATAGTCTTAATCTTTTGAAGATTTTGACTAAAAACTTGTCAGAGTGATGCAGTGGATATGTAATATACCTTATAATTCGATTGTAGGTAATGTACACAATTCTATATACAAAGTCTGATATACAAAATTTTGTAAATATTACAAATTGATATCAGCTCATTCCAATGATGAATAAAGGTTAGTTGTTAACACAATCCTTATCTACTTAAGAAGTATCAAGGATTTAAATCTGAGTACTGGATTTTAATTGTTGATTATTCAAGAATCTTAGATTCTGACTATGAGTCAGACATGGATGATAAGTTGTTTACATCCATGTATCTTTTTTTTTAAAGCTGAATATTTTGTTATTTTTGAAACTGTAAATGAGGTAGTTTGGATACATTAGTTTGGATCTAAACTTAGTTCGATTTCCTATTTAAGTTATTTAATAACCATACACTGTATGATAATATTAGTATTATCGCATATATATAGGAACTATAATTATGCTAAAAGCCCCTTTTCAATATTCGATAAATATTTCATATTTGAGAGACATCGTTGGTACTGAAGAGATATTGACAAAGAAAACAAATTCAACAAACTTTGTTGTTGACCCACTAACTAAAGTATTGACATTGAAGCAACAGAAGTGAGATCTTATGAAGATAGGTATTTAATATCACATGAATAGCTTTAGTGCGAGTGGGAGTTTGTTGGTGTATATCCTAGAAGCTATTCGTGTCATCCATTTTTGGAATTGTTATTATTCTTTAATAATAATAATAAAAGAATTGGTTCTTTATTCACACATGTAAGTTGCTTTCTTTATTAAATCATGGTAGATGATAAAATACGTGTGTGAATAGTTTAGATAATTGTTAATTGTTAACTAGAATTATCAAAATTATTCACTATATAAGTGGTGTTGATTGGGCATCAACATCATATAGTAGACATACTGAATGCCGCCTAATGATATCATGGACTGATATAAGTGGGCTGACAATATGAGTATTATCATAAGGGCATTAGTATGGATTTATAGTTTATGAACTATTTATCGAACGTGGTCAATCAACGATAAATCATATGGTATGCATGTAGTCAATGATTTATCATTAGATTATACTAGTGTACAATATAATTCTTTAACCTGAGATATCTGGAATCGAACTTTGTATAGATGGGTATATTTCATATGGTGTATAAGTGCAGAGCTAATCACGCCTTATACAAAAAGCCGATTTGGGTATACTTTGTTCATATAGGTGTTCAATTAACAATCAAGATGGGATCTGTTGGCTCGTACAATAGAATTATGAGTTCCCACTGACTCTATCCTAGTTCGAGTTCCTAAATGAATATCGATAGATGTCTGAAACAAAGTTTCTGACCAGAGCTTAATCAAAGCCACATTAAGGAGTTCATGATGGCGTGTTCAGGACATACTGATCGATGATTTGTAAAAGATCAAATGTAGGGTATTGACATCCCATGAACCCTAATTTGATCAAGATATGACAACAGAAGGATATTATTCACATGTTAATGTACAATCATAGCAAGGTTTGATGAAGAAATACTTTATTATGAATTAGGGATTATGGCGTATTGCTAGATGCTAACCATAGTCGTTGAGTTCCAAAATGTTAGAAAATGACTCACGACTAATTCACCATGAACCTTCATGGTCACACCAAAATCTTTATGCATTTGAAATCTGTTCTCGAAAGAGAAATTATTCAGAACGAAGGTTAGAACCTTCCGAAATAATTAAAGGGCCAAAAAAAATACAAATATATATATAAGATATATATATTTATAATTCTTTAAACAGTTAAAGAATTGATGACGAAATAAGTATATATATAACTTATGGTAAGTTACTATACTTGGTTGTTATGTTGATAATTATCTTATGGGCTACATGATAATCGTTATTATTGATTTATGAAATCATTAAATTAAATTAATTAATTGTTAATTAATTTATATTAAATAATAATTTTTTTAATAGTTAAGGAAATATATTATTTATCAATGGCAATTTGGTCATTTGCCATAAAAGTTGGAAAAGTCAAAATCATTAAATGGTAATGATAATGACAAATTTTTTCATTTATTTTTAAATAAAAAATGAGCCCATATTTGGTTCAATTTGATTGGCCAAGAAAAGATATTTATTAAAGAGTAATAAATGAGAGAGAAGAGAAGGTGGCTTGGCTTTTTCTTCCTTCGGTGGAGCGCTTCTGGTTCTTCTTCCTCTTCGGTCACCATGAAAAAGAAAAGAAAAATTATTTTCTTTAATTTTCCAAGAAGAAAATTGTTTTCTTTATACATCTTATATTCTTGGATAGTGTAGATTGAAGAGGCTGCATATGTTTGTAGCTTACTTCATTGGATTCAATCATAAAGATGGCCACACCTTCTAGAGAAAGAAGAGTTGATAGATGAAGCTTAAAGAAGCTTTAATCCAGAGGATTTGATCCTCATAGTCAAGGTAGCTATATAGAGCAGCAAAAAGGCAGCAGAAGACAGCTAGAGGGAAGAGGTATGAAGATCTTCTTCTATTTATATACATATATGTTTATGTTTTAATTTGTTAAAATTTAAAAGTTTTCATAGAGCTAGCAACGGTCATCTGGTGGTTTTTTCGCACTTTCATATGATGGTTGTAACCCCGGATGTGGAGGAGAAAGCAGTTTCCTCTCCAACCCCTTTTAGAGAACATTTAGGGAGGCTGTTACTTAGATGGATAAGCCTACATTGCCCTCTTAGAACCTAAAGAAGATTAAAATCATGAGGTCTTAGGTTTAGGATCAAAAGACATTACTTTCTGACATGGTTTTGATAGCTTCACGTCTTGCTAGAGTTTGACCAAATACTTTTTAAATCTAAAAAAACCTAGTTCGTCGAATGTAAGTAGATTTCTCTACCATTTTGTACTTATCATATCAACTTTTTTTTACAACATTTTCTACTTTTGATAAAATGTATTGCTTTAAAGAAAATTGCAGTAAACCTTCTTGACTACTTGAAAAAGTTGGCTAGGCTAAAAAAAAGGAAGACACACTTAAAATCACAGAGATGAGACATCACAAAGATGACTTTTTACTATTTCAAAAATCTGACCCTCTACCTCTAAAAAAAAGGCAACCGAGAAGGGGGAGAGAAAGATAGGAGATCCCTTTGAAATGGCCAAGGACTTAGAGAAAAAGGAAGGAAAGGCTATCTAAAAAGAAGACAGGGTGTTAGGACTTTCTTATGGATTTTTATGTTCTTACATTAACCTCAGAACATTTTCCTAAAAAGATGAGGCATTTCTATGGCCATCTTATTAGCACCTTCAATAATGTTGCCGTATACTGTACGCTCAACATCTCGGAGTTTCTTTTGTAGGTTAACTTCTAGTCTATAATAGACTATATATATAAGTGGGGCTTTTGAGCAAGTTTAACACTCTTTCCTTTTTACATTAATGCACCTTTGCCTTTATGTTACTAATTGAATATATCCTTAGGTTCTCTATGCCATAACTCTTCAGTAGAACTTCACAAGGCTAGAAACTAAAAAGTCAACACAGGCTAACGAAAAGATGGAAAAGCTGGAGAGATAGAATGAATAGGCACTAGGGTAAATAGGGTATGTGAAAAAGAATCTAGCCATTGAGAGGATATAATTTGATGAGAAGAAAGCTCAATAGGCCAAAGAGAAAGAAGAGTTAGAGGTCAGGGTGGCTGCCTCGAAGTTAACTCACTTAGACTTAAACATTTAGGTTCAAACTTTGAAATATGAGCGGGGTGAGATGACTAAGAGAAATTAGATCTTGAGGAAACAACTGAAGAACTTCCGTTCTCAAATGGTTGAGGCTCAAGAGGTAACTCAGGCGACAATCACAGAGAAAGTCAATGAGTGGATAGATCTGACATGCCAAACCTTTCATAGCCAATACACTAAGTTTAACCTCATATGATTGTATAAATCCTTGGGACACGAACCTCCAAATTTTGATGCCATTTCTCTAGCACTCCCTTCGGCACAGGATGCTCTTCCAATTAATCTAGGTAAATCAATCGATTCTTCAGCTCTTTACCAAGTCCCCGTATAGATCCGTCTATCGAGAATAATCTTGTCGAGAACTTCAAAAACCACCCCTTAACCTATAAGTAAGGGTCAAAATATTTTATTTTTCTATAGACAACTTCAACTTTACTTTGAATGTGTAATTGAATGATTTGATATATTTGAAATTTCTTTTCCTTTAAATCGATTGAAGTTTTGATAATTTATTTGCTTGTCTCTATATTTGATCCAAATATCTTCATTGTGTTTACAACTTAAGCAAAAAAAATATGACTTTGGGACTTAGGCTATACGTTAAACATGAATAGGCATCTTTAAAGCTCAAATAAAGTTACAAAACTAAACAAAATACTTAGAGAAAACTTTTTCAACGTAAAGCTTAGGTTAATCTACATGTATTATCACATATATCAATATGCTTGAGCAAACATGATAATTTAAACTAACCTAACTTGGGGAAACACGTAACTTGCCTTTATTGTCATGAGCATTAAAACAAGATAACTATAAATTTATGTCAATTGTTTGGCATAGAGATATCAGTCCGACTTGACCACAAAAATGAAAAAACTGAGATCCTCACTTATAGGTTTTAGGTCAATCGTGATGATCTCAGCAAGTAATTTATTGAACGTAAAGTCCTAGGATAGATGCTGCCAATCACTATGAGCTTAATTCAAAATTAGGATAGAAATCCATCAACATAGAACTCGATTCGATAATCACATGGACTCGAGAACATAGTCAACTCATATATTGAGATGACAAATACATAAGACTTATCAATCTGTCAAACACTGAGAAGAAACATTACATAACTTTTCATATAAAGATAAAACTTTATTACTGAAAAGTAGTTAGTATAAGATTTTGATGAAATCATCAGGGATAATATAACTTTCACTTCTCTATATTCTAAGGCTTTATGACTTACCTTCCATCTAGAGACATTAATTTATAGGCGCCAGGTTTGCGAACCTGAGTAACTTTATAAGAACCTTCCTAATTATCCCTGAGCACTTTTTCTCTGGTACTTTTGTGTTCAAAGTAAGTTATCTCAAAACTAAATCACCCTTTTGAAAAGGTCAATACTATGCATATTTGTTATAATATCGGGTAATCTTTTGTTGATAGTCTCTCACTCTAATTGCAGTTTAATCTCATTTTTTTCTCAAGTAAATCCAACTTCAGATGTCTATCCTGGTCATTCTCTTCCCCATTGTAGGCATTGACTCAGAATGTTAGAACATCAACTTCTATGAAGACCACAACCTCGCATCTAAAGACTAAAAAGATAAGGAATTTCTCTCATAGCTACCTTTTAAAGTAACTTTGTAAACTTAGAGCACCTTAGGTAGTTTGTTAATCCAGGTTCTTTTATGTTCCTTAAGTTTTTCTTCAAGGCCTTCTTAATTATTATCTTTCATTTATCCATTTACCTTAAGATAAGCTAATGTCACGAGTCTAAGATCTATCATAAAATCTAAACAAAATTCTCTAAACTAAGAGTTATCAAACTGTTTCTTATTATCCACAATCAAAACTTGAGGAATCTTAAAATAGTAGGTTATACTTTGCTTCACGAAGATTGTAAGCTTCTTCTCAATAATACTTGCTAGAGACTTAACTTTTGCCCACTTTGTAAATTACTCGATAGCCACTATAGTGTATTTCATGTTGGCTCAAACAATAGGTAATAACCCAATTAAGTCCAGGCCTATTGAGTAAAAGGCCACGAGCTTATAACTCTAGTCAAGGCCTCGGATGGTTGCTTGAGAATATCCCTATAAACTTAACACTCGTGACATGACCTGACAACTCTATTTGCATTATGAAAAAGCATAAAATAATAGTATCACTACCTTATTACTGAAGTCCCAGTAGTAGACACCCAAGAGAGGGGTGAATTGGGTGAAATTATAAATTTTAAAAATAATTTCAGAGAATAAATTCTAAAATAATAACAGCTATTAAATAGACTATTAATATATAAATACTAAGTGTGGAGAGAGAGATAAGGGTAAAATCTATTTTATAGTAGTTTGACTATTTAACCTACGTCTACTCTTCTCAGTTGGTATTTACACACATTGAGGTATCATTAATTCTCTTAGTTTGTTTGGGTCCAGAGAAATCCATTATAAATTTTTCTTACGGGTGAAGATCAACCACTACAATCTTACTTTTTTGGATGAACAGAAATCCAAGAGTTTATCTCCCCTTTTTGATAAAGGTGAGGAATAACTAAACACATATCATGAAAGTAATAAAAATACAATCTCTCAATAGAGCTAATTTATGTTTGATTTTTTGATTTTATCTCATTAAAAATGAATGTTAAAAATAAGGATAGAGAGAAATAAATTACAGAAAGACTAAAACTTATAAGCGTAAAGAATGTTCTAAAATTCTTCCTTGTAGTATTAGGTTGTTCTCTCTTCTTTTTTTCTGCAAAGATCTTCAAATTTATATCTTAGATTAATTGCTCTCAATGACTCTTTGAAAGTACATTAAATTTTTATAATAAATACTATAAACTAGCCGTTATTTTTTAAAAATTATAGGATATATCAATACTTCATTAAGGTATACCAATACTTGGGCTTATATCTTTTGTATATTTGTTATCTTCATGCATAAATATCGATATAATTTTAGAGAGTGTCGATATTTGGATATGTATTACTCCTGATATCTTTATCTTGACTTAGTGTATTGATATATTGCTTTATGGGTATCGATATTTAGTTGCACGTTGCCTTCTGTGTCTTCGTGTATTGATATATTGCTTATAGATATTTGTATGTGTTCGGTCCTTAGTGTCTTCACTTCGTGCACATGTATCGATACTTTTGGTAAGAGTATCAATATCTTCATATGCTTTGCTTTAGAATATCTGTTATTTCTTAATGTGCCAATACTTTTGGGTGGCATATTGATACTTGTCTATGTTTTCCAGCAATTTCCTGTGTGACTTGACATTGTTTGAGTCCTGCACTTAATCTTTCTCAACTATTAACTAATTTATACAATATTGTTAAACAAAATTCATCATATTCATTTTCAAATCATCATTCATGGATCAATATAAGAATGAACTAATTTTTAACATTTTATTTATGCAAAGAAGAATTAATTAAGTTATTAAAAATAAATAAAGATTACTTTTACTCATCATTAAAAACACATTATGATATCAATGTCCCTCTGTTTTTTTTATGACAAAACATCCTAGTAAACCAATAAAAACAAACCAATAAACTCCCTCTTAATCTAAGCAATATTTCAACAATAAATATTTAAAAATAAACAATGTATGTGCTATGTCTCCCCCTTTTTGTCATCAGGCAAAGAAAGGTAATTTGACAAGGTAATTATCAAAAACACAAATAGAGTCCAAAAGTTTGACAATATAAATAAATAAATAAATAACTCATTGTATGAGAAACATAGGAAGTCATAGCAAATAAAACTAAAAGAACAAAAACAAAAACTAAGGTCTTCTTTTTGTAATCGTTCACGAGTGCCTTCCTCTTGAGCCTGATAGATAATGTCAGTCATTTCTCTATAATTAGTGGAAGAATTAGATGAAGTATCTAAAATATGAACCAAAGAGAAGGATGGCTAAAAAGAGCACCTATAACACAAGAATTGGAGGCATGTTGATGAGGGTGATAATATGATGGAGGCTCGTGATATCTATCGAGTTGAGATGTTATAGCTAAAGCTGGAGTATACTGCAAAGAACACTAAATCTGATATAGGGTTTTTTGAGTTTCAGTTTGATGAATGTCAACCATGATACCCAAATTGTGGAGCATGCTATTTATAGAGGCAATGGTATTCTTAGTAGAGTCAAGTCTCTTGTTAAAGTGAAATATTACTATACGGATTGAAGATTTGAGACTGTACATATACTCGAGCAAATCTATAGGATAAAAGTTATAGAAAGAGATGAAGGCAATAAGAGAAACATCGATTGGATTGAAGAAGGAGGAGTGCTAAGCACAAGCTGAGATAATTGGGAAGTAGGCTCATAACCTCCCTAAAATGTAAGGTTTTGTAATTCTCTAAAATTGTGAGGAATTTTTCTATTTGCTCTCCTAGTTCTAAAACCTCGAGAAGGATCACCAATAATCAATTCTCTAAGATGACTTGATATATACTTTTAAATCTTTGGAAGTTCCTTAGGATGCTCCTTTATATATTCTTCAACGACTTCCTTCTCTTTATCCTTAGAGCTATTATCCATCTTTAATTTATCCAACTTATCTAAGACCTTAAATTCTCTTGCCTTTTCTCTAATGACCATCTTTATTAAATCTAGGTCAAATTTATCAAATTTAATATGCATTATTTTCTCAACTACTTGAGCCCTCTTTTTGTATATTCTATATGACTTCCTCTGATAAATCAATTGGTAAGGTATTTTTTCAATAAACTTTCTAATCAACACCCTATTAGAAATGTAGCAAGCCTTATTAATTGCTTTAGCCTAAAAGTGTTAAGGTAAATTACACTCATTAAGTATTGTTCTACCTATTTCTTGTAAGATTCTATTCTTTTTTTCAGTCATCCTATTTTGTTATGGTATTCTAGGTCCGGAGAAGTTGTGAGTGAAATCATTTTCATTACAAAAATTCTCAAACTCACGGTTCACAAACTCACTACCTTGGTCACTTTTTTATCTTTAGCAATTTATACCTAAGTTCATTTTACACTTTCCAAAAAAATTTTCAAAAGCCTTAAAAGTCTCACTCTTATTTCTAGGAAGAATACCCAAATAAATCTTGAGTAATCATCTACTAAGACATATGCATAGAACTTGCCTTCTAATGATATAATTTGAATGGGTTCAAGCAAGTCCATGTGAATAAGTTATAAAGGTTTAGAAGTGGAAACTATGTTTTTACATTTAAAAGAGTTTTTCACTTGTTTACCCTTTTGACATAGTCTACATGTCTTACTATTGGTAAACTTGAGATTGAGAATATTATCTAATATACTATGTTTATCTAATTTTCTAATAAGGTCCATGCTATAATGGTCTAGTATACAATACCATAACCAAGATACATCACATATAACTTGCAAACAAATGTCATTCACAGCTCAATGCTTCCAAACTCAATTACATACACATCACCTATTCTAGAAGCATAGAAGATTTTCTCATTATCATAATCAAACACATCATAAGTATTTTTAACAAACATTGCATTAAAATCATTATCACACAATTGAGAAACACTTAAGAAATTATACTTAAAACTATTAACATAGAGTACATCATTAATTCTAACATTAATTACCTTAATTGAACTAATACCAAGCATTTTTATACTTTTGTTGGCTCTAAATATAACATCTTTTTCTTTCTTCTTTGTTAAGTATAAGAATAATCTTTTATCCTCAATCATGTGTCTTATGTATCTACTATCTAAAAACTACTTCTTGTTGTGTTTGATACTCTTTACATGTGATACCTACAAAATGTAAATGATTTACTTTGGTACCCATTTAACTTTAGGTCCATAAAAGTTAGTCTTAGTCTTAGGAACCCATGCCATTTTAGCAATACCATTTGATTTTATAAAAGAACCTTTGGAACCTAAATTAATTTCGATCCCTTATAAGTAGTTTTGTCAATAGAGTAGTTGTTACTAAGGTGCCTTTATTTAGAGCAGTAATGATATGTAACAAAAGAGCTTACTTGTCTAGATGATTTTACAAAATATTTAAAGTAAATCTTTTGTTTTGATCCTGGCCTATATTCAACCCTGGCCTTGTCAAAAACTAGTCTTTGATTAGCTAGTAGCCTATCTAGTACTTTAGTTTTTGACATGAATTTTGCTAGTGTGCCCTAACTTTTTACATTTATAGTAGATAACCTCTTTTTCTTTTTCTTTCTCTTTTTTTTCTTGCACTTATATGATATCTTGCTTTTAATGAAGTCTTTTCTCCTCTGACCTCTATCTTTTAGTTTATCTTTATTGAAGAACCTTTTAAACTTTCTAGCTATCATTATGATTTCTTCATCTTCTGATTTATGGTGGCTCTCATCTTTTTTTGGTTCCTTTATACTTTCTAGGGCAACATTTCTCTTTCCTTGTTCTTAGTTATTTTGTTATTTTGAATTGCCTTTATCTCATATATCATCAGTAAACCAAGTAATTCCTCTAATGACAAAGTGTTGAAATCCTTAGCTTCTTGTATTGTTATTACTTTATTTTCCCATGATTTTGATAAGCTTCTCATAATCTTTGTGACTAGATCTACATTTGAATAAATTATGTTTAAAGCTTTTAAATCATTAATAATATTAGTGAAACATATGTATATGTCTTTAATGCTCTTATAAGATTTTATCTTAAACAACTTATAGTCATATACAAGTATGCTAATTTTAAATCCTTAATTCTAATAGTCCCTTCGTGTATAACCTCTAATGTGTTCCAAATGGCTTTAGTTATGTCATAGCCAAAAACCATATTGCATTCAATTCTATCTAATGCACAATAAAAGGCATTTATAGCTTTTTCATTGAGCTGAAACTGATTCTTCTCTTCAAAAAGTCTATTCCTGTTTGGATTTGAGCTTTCTCTCTTTAGTAGTTTCATCTATAATCATTGGATATGTATATCCATCTTCAATGATTGTTAGGATGTCAAAATTTAGTGTACTGAGATAGATTTGTATATATTTCTTCTAGCACGCATAATTTGTGTCATCAAAGAATGGTGGTCTATGTATGGATTGTCCCTTAATGATTTGTTATAGAAGATTGTTGGATGTCATAGAGTTGTATTCCTCCAAGGATTTAATCCTAAATACTCATAGGTAAACTCTGATACTAATTGAAGTTCTAACAATAGACATCCAATAAAAGGGTAAATTGGGTGAAATTATAAATTTTAAAAAAAATTTAGAGAATAAATGCTAAAATAATAACAGCTATTAAATAAACATTTAATATACAAATGCTAAATGTAGAGTGAGAGATACTGGCACAATCAATTTTATAGTGGCTTGGCTACTTAGCCTACGTCCACTTTTCTCAATTGGTATCCACATACACTGAGGTATCATTAACTATCTTAGTTTATTCAGGATAAGAGCTAGTATAAATTTTTTTGACGAGTGAAGAGAAGTTATTACAATGTTACTTTTTTAATCAAAACTGAGCTCACTAATTGATCACTGACAATTAAGTATAAATATAGCATATCTCCCTTTTTAGGGCTCATTAGATGTAGAGCTAAAGCCAAGTATTCCTTGAGCTCTTTAAAACTGTGTTTGCACTCTTTAGTCCATTCTATTTTTTTTCTTTCCTCAAAAGATAAAAGAAAGGGAAACATTCATTAGTGAACTTAGATACAAACTTGTTAAGAGTACCTAACCTTTCTGTTAAATTTTATAATTTCTTTAATGTATTTGAGGACTTGAGCTCTAAAATCGCCTTTACCTTCTAGGGGTTGGCTTTAATTCCCTACTCACTAATCATGTACCCTAAAACATTTTTTGACCTGACTTCAAATAAGTATTTCTGGTGTTCAACATCATGTTATATCTTCTTAGGTAAGAAAAAATCTCCTCTGAATGTTTCACGTGGTCAACAGCCTTGACAGATTTAGTAATAATATCATCCATATAAACCTCTATTGCTAACCTCATCAGAGGTTTGAAATTCAATTGACCAATAATAAAAACATAGCTTCAACATTCGTTAATTTAAATGACATCAATTTGTAATAGTATAAACCTTAATTTATAATTAAGACAGTTTTCTCTTATTGAGTTTGTGTAGTTTGATCTGGTTGTATACTTAGAATGTATCCATAAAGTTTAAGAACTTAT
>JAVXUL010130145.1:0-15850 GCA_035590515.1 Trichilia minutiflora
GAGAGAGATAATCATACTTTAAGTGTAAAATGATAAATTTAACCCTTAATACACATACACTTTTATGTACTCATCATAGAGCTCTGGGTATTGATACTTTCTTCCAAAGTACCGATACTTCTTTACGCTGACATGAAAAGTATCAATACTTTCTCTCAAAGTATTGATACATTCAATCTTGATTCACAAGTATCGATACTTTTCTTCAAAATTGTAGAAATAGTGAAAGTCTTAAGCTAAGTATTGATACATTTACTATTTTTCTTTGAAAAGTATCGATACATGTTACGAAAATGTGATTTTCGTATCCAAGTTTCGATACTTTCATTCAAGGTATCAAATTTTGGCTTATATATCGATACTAGCCTCCAAAAATGCTTAGAACGTGAAAAAATCAGGTCAAATATCGATACTTTTATGCAAAGTATTGATACTTGATGATTATCATTCAAGTCTTTGAAAAAAAAATCACTCTGTTTGACAAATATCACTCAGATCCCACTTATTTCGATGCTATTTTCTCTTTCGTCCGAAGTCAGATTTCACTTTCGTTTCTTTCTATAGAATCGTATTTCTGTCCTCTTTTAGTAGAAACAAATATTATATCAAAACTCTATCTCTATCAATGTAAAATTAGGTTGGAAATATGGGTGTCCACCCAAAATTCTGATAAAATTTGACAATGACCTGATTTATTGTTGACTTTGATTCTCTCTCATTTGACCTCAGATTTAATTCAAACTTTATTCATTTTATTTGTATTTGAGTCCTCTTTAATTAAAAAAGGACTTATCATTTGAATTTTTCAATCAATAAATATTCAAGTCGAAAGCCTAGGTGTGCAGTGAGAACTTTATGAATACTTTTTAAAACTTAACAAATTTCATCCAAAATTTATCAAATCACTTAAAAATCATCACTTTGGACCCACTAACTAATAATACATTCGATTACAAAGTTACTCAAAATGATAAAGTATCCTTTTTGAGTAAAATGATCAAAATACCCTTGAATAAAAATACGGAGTATTACACTAAAAGCTAAAATAGTACATGGATTAACCACTCCCTTTTTGTGTGACAACATGACCCTAAGAGCCCAAAGAGACAGTGGATTGATCACTCCTTTCTCTACATGACACTAATTAAGTTAGGAGAATAGGAGAATATAATAAGGATGTTCGTAGGCTATCAGAATGACAAGAATGTTTTTGGTGAGCTACATAAGCTGGGATTGCCTCTTTAGCAATTTTTGAAGAGCAAAAGAGTCAGTGGATTGACCATTCCCTCCCTATAACTCATAAGAGTCGGTGACATTGATTAAACTACGAGAATGGAAGAGTATGACAAAGATGTTCGTGGTCTGTGAGAATGACAAGAATTTTTGTGGTGAGCTATATAAGCTAAGATCAACTTCTCCCAACAATTTTTTTAAGAAAGAGTCAGTGGATTGACCACTCCCTCTCTATGATGCAAAAGCATCGATGAATTAATCACTCTCCCTGCATCACAACATGATCCTAAGAGCCAAAAGAGTAAGGGGATTGGCCACTCCTTTTGCCGCATCACAACATGACACTGACTAAACTGGGATCAAGCTCTCCCAATAACTTTTCTAAGAGCCAAAAGAGTCCGTGGATTTACCACTCCCTCCCTGCATCACATGAGACTGCTTAAGCAAGCCAACGGGACATTTCCCATCTGTATTGCAATACAATATTACCAAAAGTGAGGTAGGTTAATTACTAAACTAAGAAATTGCTTTAACTCAGAAGTCAAAAACTAACCATTCCAAGCCTCAAAGCCACCATCTGCCCAATTATTCGAATGTTATAACTATGTCCGCTTAATTCATCAAATATCATTGTTTATTTTAAACTTTAATTATGAGTTACATGAATTTATTAGTTAAAAATTTATATCTTCATTGGAATAAAAAATTTAATTAATTTCAACCTTCTTCAAATATCGAAACTACTTTTTCTCTATCAAAGACAAACAAACAAGGGAGAGTTCGCTTAAAACAATACACATTTTTTTAACAAAAAATAATTTTTTTTAAAAAGGTAAAAGGCTTGATTTCGTATCCCAACTAATTAGCTTTACAGCCTTTGAATTATTTTCATCAACTGATGAACTTTATCATACAACAAACAATAGTCAAGTCAATAAACCCCATAAATTTACTATCATGCTGTAAACCAAGATATTATTTTCAGAATGATAACTCTTCTCCAATGCACGCGGTACTTCCATTATAAACATGAGATTTTAACCATAACTCAAGCGAGAATCAGCAGGACGCAAACTCGTCTGGCGACGAGGAACGCCAATTTCACAGGCATTAACTCTGGCAGCAAAACGCAGAGAGCAGAGAGACTCGCCCATGGAAGAAGGGTCCGGAGAGATATTAACAAACATTAACGTTTTCGAGTCCCCACCCAGACAAGGCTGTTCACATAGCAAACCAAAAGTTTGAAAGAAAGAAGCAAGTATTCCATGTCCTTAAATATTGCATTTAGAAGTAATGTATGTATGTGGTGTTCTTCTGTCTACAATGTTAGCTACGAGATAATGTCCCATTCATTGATATCTATGAATTAAGAATATGGAAAAGCACACGAGGTATAAAATGTTTTTTGAAACTGCCTTACCTGAAGAAGATATGTCAACTTCGAATTCCTAAATGGAACATGATCTTCCTTCTTTGCCAAAGCAAATATAACATCACTTAAAGATGATAAGCTTTTATTTATAGCCTGATTGGATAGAGAAGTCAGCATGATCATACAAAGAGCTTGAAAAACAAAGACAAATATATCGACAGCTTAGTTAAAAGATTTTAAACAGAAGATTAGATAACCAGGTTTGTACCAAAAAGTTTCTAAATAATCATAGCAATAAATGATTCAGAAAAATCAAGAACCTGTGTTTCTTTCAACCGGTCACCAGTTGCTCCACTTCTTGACAGCCGCTCACTTCCAGCTAGATCAATGAGGTTTAAGACTCCCTGCACTACTTGTTCAGTTGACTAACCAACGAAGCAACAGAGAATATGTCAGAAAAAAAAATATATGCAGGAGTAATGAAGACATACATGATTAGAGAGTTGCAACAACGTATACCTCGTTTACTCCAGATATTCTTAATGTGAAAACAAAATGGCTTCTCGATGAGTACTCATTCATTTGTGTCTTGCCCACAGACCTGGAAAAAACAAAATCATGTTTGAAATTGGGGGGTGGAGTGGGGGAACAGATAAGGTACATAATTTCATCACAAGCTTAGTAAGAGTAGCATGGTTTTCATTACAAGTTGAAACAGAAAATTGTATAAGTTTAAAATCCCTATTGCCACCAAAATTGTTTCAACAAAAACCTCCATGATGTGAATTGAACTTCTCCACAAAACACCATAAATACATTGAGAATTGGTCTTAAACAATGAAAAAAAAGAAAAATACTATACTGTATGTATTCCCATTGTTTGATTCAAAATAAAGTATTCTATTATAGGACATAAAAACATCTGCTAAAGCATTTACCTGCTTTGTGCAGCCTGCTGCAAAAGAGATGATATCTCTTATATACTGCAGACATCAACAATTGTAAGGTCGCTGACATGTGTGTTACCATTTGCATCATGTTTAATCGTATACTGCTTTCCAGGAACACCATTTTCTGTACGTGTCAAATCTGAACTACTAGCTCGATTTGTTGACAACAGATCACGGATAGTTTCATTATATATCTCCAACATTGAGGCCTACAATTTTTAGGAATTAAAAGTTTAATTAACAAATGATTAACCAAAAAATATATATCTACATGGTGACAGTTTGTACCTGCATTTTGTATTTCCAGCCCTGTGCTGAAAGGGACTGACTGATTTGAAATATCCGCTCCAATGAGCGCGGTATCAGCCCTTTTTGTTCTTGGGCTTCTGGCTTACCCATCATAGTATAAGTTTTACCCGAACCTGTCTGACCGTAAGCAAATATACAAACCTCGAGTACAGAATACATCAAATAAAATATTAGGGGCAATTTCTTACTTATGTGACAATGAAATTTCAGATGCTATTTACATGTCCTATCAAAGAGGAATTATGCAAAATTTGAGTTTCATTAAGCAATGAAAGAGAGTTCTTGTTTACAATAATAAACATGGGAGTAATTGTTAGGTTTATTCGCAGATCACCGTGAAATGACAATGAAACTATACCAAAGTCCAACATCAGCCACAGAAATCAAACAAATTTAACCCCTCGTTATCAATTACGATGACTTACATTGAAAATTATAAATATAGAAGTTGATCTTCAATAGGGAATCAATCAACTCAAACTCAAGTTTATAAATTAAAATGGTAGATCTGTCCCCAAAGCTAGGCCATGCCATGGTGCTCTTAAAACTTCTATTCAAATTGTAAGATAAAGGTGTGAACACAATATAATTACCTTGTAGCCATCAAGGGCACTCTGTACCAGTTGTGATATTTCTACAAAAACATCCTGCTGAGAAGCCTCGTGACTGAAAACCTTGTCGAATGTGAAAGGATACTTTTGCCCTGCTCACAATATAATAACATCAAAGCTTTAATTGTAAACAGGAAGCACTAACTGAGTAAAGAAGTAAATACTGTCAAGTAATTCTTCTATGCAATTCAATTTACTAAAATTGGTGGAAAAGAGAAATAATATATCCATACCACTTTGTATCAGATCAATGCCCCTGCCAAGGAATTCCACAGATGTAGGGTATGCAACAACAGAAGCATCTGTTCCAACACCATCATCTGGTAACAAAGGACGCACTCGACAGAACACTCGAATATTTCCTTTCAGTTCCTACAGTGGAAAATGACACATTAAAATTTTGGTAAAATGCATGTTAAAAAATGTTAGAGCAAAAAAGCGCTACCAGAATAGTATTATGTAGCTTTTTTCGTAATTTCTCTCCTTCACTAAGCTGATATTCTGCCTCTGCCAGTCGATTTTGTAGATCATGTACAATTCTCTTTTGCTCCTCAAATTCTGACCGTGTTTCGAGGGTTGATAAATCTGCCATCTATACATACATTCTCGTTGGTTAGCAACATCATAAACGCAATGCTCTAATAGACTTAGCAGACAGCACAAAGATAATCACCAACACATAAGCCACAGTTACTACCTCATTAACACTACTAATTTTACCTTGAGTTTCTGATTTGCAGCAGCTAGCTGAATCTCCAATATTTGTATCTGCTCTCTTTGGGATGAACAAGTCTCCTGCAAAAGAATCCAATGATGTCATAAATGTAACCAACAAAAAAAGATTTTATATATGTATATGCAACCAAACCAACCTCCAATGATTTTGATTTTGTTGTCAAACAATCCAACTCAATTAAGGACTTTCCATTACTTTCTTGATATTTTGCTATTTCAGCAGTTAAGGCCTGCACCTGCCCTACTTCACGATCACGATCATCTCTTACTTGTTGCAATTCCCAACGGAGGCATCTAACTTCATTAACTAATGATTCTTTCTTTTTAATGGCCTCATCCTGCGAAGCCTGGAACAAGACAATGTATGAGAAAACTATAAGGATGTAAAAAAAAGTCACAGGGAAATTAATAATCCTAAGAAGTGCAAATAAATTGTCAATGATTTAGTTATGAATCTACATTCCAAAGCCTTCTATTGTTTTCATCTTTACTCAGCAAGCAACACTTATAGTAACCATTTATAACTTCATTTCATGACTTAATGAACCACACTTTTTTGTAGTTAGCAAAACCATAAGCTCAAGATTCTGCATATCCTGTATGTGGTTCATTTATTGTACAACTAATATTTATAGTAGCAGAATATTCACTATCCTTGTAGATAAAACATAACCATACAAAATTTACCCAGCATGCAAGCACAAACCATACAAACAGCAAGGCGAGAAGTGTCAAAGATATGCAAGCCCTGGTTTTGACCAGGGAAGGTCCAACATGAGCAATAAAAGATTTATATACTCAAATAAGAATGGACAAAAACCCAATTATACTGTTTAAAGAAATTCTTTATCTACATTATAAATTTAAAATGTTTTCACAAGTTATAAGAGCAGCACAGCAAGAGATCAACAGGCTACAAAATTAGATGAGTACCACACCCAAAAGACTTACTCTGGACAAACCTAATTTCTCCTGCAATGAATTATTGTGACCCCTTAAAGTGCTAAGGTTCTCTACTATTGTCGATTTCTCCTTTTCTACCCGTTTAAGTGACTCATTTGATGTTTCAAGGTCAGTTTGAAGTTTAGCATTGTAGAGTTGTAGACTCTGATTGTACTCCTGTAAGCGCTTGTACATATCATCAAGGGAGACAGCCTGCAGAATACAAAAGGTTTGAAGAAGACAGAATTCTTAGAAACCTAAAAATTTACGGGATTCAGAGAGATGGGTGATAATAAAGCACATGATATTTGAAAATCAGTTATAGTTACCCTTTTGTTGGCAGCTGCAATGTCTTGCTGAGCTTTCTCAAGCTGTTCCGAGAGAGAAGCTTGCAACTTTTCAGCAGCAATCCTAACTTCATTTTCTTTTCTATAATTTTCAATAGCATTCTAATTGTCAAAGCAAAAGAGAAAAAAGTTAAAACATTTTTTAAAAAATGAATATATCATGCACATCTTATGAAGGGGATCTGAATGGTAATCTTACTTGGTTTTCGGATTCTTCTTTTGAAATTTTCTCTCGCAAAACGGCATTTTCTTGCCTTAACTCTGAAATAGTGGCATTGCGTTCCCCCTCCATATTCTTCATCGCCAATTCTAGTAGCACAATAATTAATTATACAATTAAAACTGTCTCAGTAATGTAATATGCTGCAATATTTTGAACATATAAAATGTTTTATTTGAAAGTAAAATTAAAACATAGAGCACACCTCCAACCATAATTGTTCAACTGATGATTCTCTATATTTATAAACACTCAGACTAGCACAAAAGTGTCTTTCAGCCTATTATTTACAGCCTCCATGCAATGGAAAATGTTCTGTCTCAAAGGTTCAAATCTTTGAACCGTTCGTAAATGATAAATTAGAGTTAATAAAACCTTTATCAGCTTCCAGTTTCCTCCCTTAAAGAATTGATCAATTAGCAAACGTGCGTAACTTATAAAACACTGCCACTTATTCCTAAATTAAAGAAATGTGTAATTAAATATTGAATCTATGTGTTAGCTTTATTAATTAATTTATTATGTGAACCAATTTCAGAGCATTCCTAAATGGGTTATAAGGAAATTTCTAACATCATTCAGCAAAATAGCAGATACAAGAAAATATATGGCACTTTCCATTACCAATATTAGAGCATTTCTTCTCGGTAGACTCAAGTGCATTTTGAATCTTTTGCCTCTCGAGAACATGGTTTTCATCACCTTGTTGAAACCATTTAATGCAAAGCTTGAACCTCTTGTTACGCTCAGTCATTTGCTCCAGTTTTGCCTACCACGTCAACACAGCAAAAATCAACAATTTGTAGTTAGAAAACAGCATCCCTGAAAATAAAACTCCCCGCTAACACCTAAAGTGTTTGCTCAAAACCTTAAGGTCAAACTTCTTCGCTTTTGGCTTCTCATTCAACAATGCCTCAACTTCTTCCTTTGTGAATTCAATATTTCCACAATCCGAACCCTCAGCACTACCCATATCACTGGCTTCAGGTGCATCTTGCGTATTATTAACCACAGCAAATGCCTGTCTCCTGCGTCCGGAACTCGGGGGCACCACCATTCTTCCTGCTCCTATCTTCCTTCTCTTGTCAAATGGGGCATCATCGGTACCGTCCTTTATCTACAACAATTCAAAATACAGACTAAGCATAACACAAGCCAAAAATTATAACTAGTAGAACAAATTAACAAGGACATCCCCAAATGGATTCCAAAATCAAGCTAACCGAAAATTCTCTCTTAAATTTTCCACCGATCAAACAAACTAAATTTTTGAAGTTTAAAGACTAAAAGTCTTACAACAGATGGACTTCTTGTTCTTGGTGGTCTGTTCTGGTTACGGGACGCCATATCTGAACAAATCACTGAAATTCTCCGGAGGATTGTTGAGAATGGGCTACAAATTGCATAATCTGATTTCGAGCTGCGCCGTTGACTTCAGGAAGCCACGATAAATAATGTCAAAGAAGAATCACATTCCTTCAACCCTGAAGCGCTTACTTTTTTGAAAAATCTTAGGAACGTTAGGGTTTGGAAAGGAAAGCAGAGAGCGAGAGTGTGGGGTTGGGAAGAGAGCGGGAGTTAAAAATTTGAATTCATTTACGGTAACATCTGGCGGACGCTCAGTCGCTCACAACAAGAATCAAGAGACGTTCTCTCTTTTGGGCTCATATGGATCGGGTTAGAAGCCCGAATAATGAACCGACGGACATGACCCGTATCCATAATTTTTTTAATAATTTTTCTTCTTTTGTTTTAGTGAAAGAATATATTTGAAAATTAGAAGTTTATATTAATAATAATAATTCATTTGTTTCTAAGATGCATACAATTAACTCAAATATAAAATAGAATATATAATAATTATTGTATAAAGCTACCAAATCAGTTTCTACAAATGCATCTACTCAAGTTAAGACTTAAGAGTCAATCTTGCTTTAAATTTTTTCTCCAATCAAAATTAAGTAAATATTATTCGTTTTTAACATATAATTTATTACAATTTTTCATTAAATTATACAATTAAAAAGAATTTGTACTTAATTTAAATTTGCACTTATAAATAATGCAAGATGTATATGACATTATTACTATGACTATTTTTGTGTTATTCATTTTTTTTAAAATATTTATTTAAAATTTGAATTAATTATTTATATTTTTATTTATAATTATTTGCATCTAAAATATGATATAATTGCATTGATTTGGTTATTATGTCATTTAACTTGATAGTAATCATGTCACCACCCCCAAAGTGTAGCATGGTGATTTGGGCATGTTGTACGACTGTCTCGCGTCGATCCCGTATTCAAACCCTCATATTTATACTCTGTTGAAGCGCTTAAGATAGGAGGTCAAGGGTTTTATTTGGTTTGCTCTTCGTTGGATAGCTGTCAATGCGTTGGTCCCAAGTCGACAACGTCCGATCACTCCTACTACAATATCGTCAGACTGTCCACTTTACAGTTATGTATCGCTTTATGGGATTGATATGTGATTTAAATTGGATAAATTAGAGTTTCCCTTGTTCCAAAAAAAAAAATCATGTCAAATTTGTGTTTTAATAAATATATTTTTATTTAATAAATTATTAACAGTGAGATTACAACTAATTAAAATTATTATATTACTTAATATAATTACTTTTTTAATTGTTTTTTCAGCTTCGTTTACACAAACATTTGGAATATTAAAGAAATGATTTATTCCTTTAAAAATTTTTGGCTTCTATAAATGATTATTTTCCAAAAAATTTTAAGGTTAAAAAGTATAAAAAAAAAAAACTTGTATGGATTACTTTATTTTACCACCTCTCTCGTATGAATAATTTGTCATGTATTCCTTTGAAATTTACCCAATAATTAGTGTGTGGAGGGTGGTAGAAGCGAAGAAGTGCAACTTATGCAATTGCATTGACAATGTTATGTATGTTCAGATAACAATCTTGTGGATTCCAAGTGTCGATAATCCACCTGTCTACATTGAAATTGCAATCCAATCCAACTTGTCAAACGCAAGAATCATCCATTGAACAAATGTCATGAACCAATTGGTAAAGCTCATAGCCAACTTATCCAAGTAGAAAAATGGTAGATAAGGTGCTGATTGAAGCCCCAAAATCAATCTACATCACAGAAAACAAAGATCAAAACTTAAATCCACATCATCCATGAAATTAGCTCTCCAAGACTATAATTTCACATTTCTGCCTTAAAACTCTTCACCAATTGAAACAACAAAAAATCCTTAAGCGGAGTTACTGAGATGGCACAAGCTATGGCATCAATGGCTGGCTTACGTGGTTCTTCTCAGGCTGTACTAGAAGGTAGCCTACAGCTTAGTGGTTCAACCGGCTTAAATGTTGCGAGCAACACTAGAGTTGCCGTCGCCCGCCCTGGTTTGACCGTCAGAGCTCAGCTGGGATCAAACGAGCCCGAAACTAGCCGTCGAGCTATGATTGGTCTTGTTGGTGCTGGTTTGGCCTCAGGTTCCTTTGTTAAAGCTGTTTTTGCTATTGATGCCATTCCTATCAAGGTCGGACCACCTCCACCACCTTCCGGTGGTTTGCGTAAGTTTTGTAAAAATGCTAATGCTTCTTATATCTTATAATGTTTTTAGCTGGAAAATCTTTAATGAAATACCAAAACTGGATGTTGGTATGCAGCTGGAACATTGAACTCTGATATACCAAGAGACCTGGATCTGCCTTTGAAAGAGAGGTTCTTCATCCAAGCACTTGGTCCAAGTGAGGCAGCACAGAGAGCAAAGGAGTCAGCTAAGGACATTCTTAATGTGAAAGAATTGATAGCCAAGAAGCAATGGCCTTATGTTCAGAATGATCTCCGTCTGAAGGCTACATTACTTCGCTATGATCTCAACACTGTCATTTCTGCTAAGTCAAAAGAAGAGAAGAAATCTCTCAAGGACCTCACTGGAAAACTTTTCCTGACTATAAGCAATGTGAGTTTTTAAATGTCAACCTTCTGCACTTGAATGTTCATTCAAATTAAGTTAATGAATAGTTTTATTGTGAATATGTTGGTTTAGTTACAGTACAATTGATTTGATGCTTCAATTTTGTTTGTGTTCAGCTCGACCATGCAGCAAAGGTTAAGAGCACTCCTGAAGCAGAGAAGTACTATGCCGAGACTGTATCTGCCTTGAATGATGTTCTTTCCAAGCTTGGTTAAGAGATGATAACGTATTTGCTGTGAACTATATTTTATCGTTTTGTAAGACGATCTCTGTGAATTTTATTGAAAGTGAATCTAGTTCATAAAGTTTATCGTAATTTCCCCCCTATGTTGCATGTTAATCTAAGGAATCTAACTAGCTGGAAAATGAACAAATTTTGAAGCATAAATTATTTAGAAAGAAAGATCAAGCGATTTTTCTATTTAAGAATTTACTTCTGATTCAGATTTTAGTAGTGGTGTTTTTACGCTATGTTCTATAAAAATTTCCGATGATGTTATGAGTTGTGTAACTTTGAAACCTATAAAAGTGTAAACAAAACCCTAGAGAGCAATCCATTTGATTCAGGTGAAAGATGCAATCTAAATGCATCTTCATCCAAACAAGAACAAACAGAAAACCCCTAGAGTGCTATAAAATCAACATAAGAAAAAAAAATGATGAAAGTTTCTTTTGAGCAGTTGAAATGTTTGGTAAACATTAATTTTTTATAATCACATGTTTGTTATATTTAATATCAATATGATTTCAATTCCACAACAGCTGTAGCTTCACAACAGCTCATTGCACAGAAACTGAAGGGCGTGGTGTGATCCGTTTCATCCACTTACAAGTTCATTTGGTTGTATCTTCTTCTGCATACCTTTCAAAATTAGAGTAGTAGACAATAATTTGCATCTCTTTGCACTCATAGATTCTATATTCGACAGTCTCCTCAATGGACAGCATATATATAAACATTTACGACCATTGGAGCTAATCAAAGGACAATTTGCCAAGGTGAAAGGCAAAAGGAACAGGAGTCTCTATATATTGATTTTCTCTCAAAAATTCCAAAGGAATAATAATCTTCTTTTCAATCCACTTCTGCTTTTTGTGATCTACTAGCACAGTTGCATTCAGCTTCTCCTCCACTACATCATCAGCAATAGCTATGTGGCCATTCCAGTTTAGAATCCAAACTGCGCTCGAGTAGGAGAAGACATTTGGAGGCAAAACATTACTGAAGAAACACCCAAAGCATTTCTGAAGAAACATTATGTTATAAATTGATCCAAGTTTTATTGAAGAGTTCAATTTTTTGTAAACTTCAAGTTTCCTAATAGTTTTAAGAGAAGTTATTTCCTAAGAATTTTAGAAAAGATTATTTATAAATATAAGATATATTCTTAGGGTTAGGAAAAAATAAAAAATGAGAGATATAAGAAAACTTGAGAGAATAAAATAATAATGAGGCAAGTTTATTTTTGAGCTTGTAATTAACAATTTTCTAATTAATATAAAGATTATTTGCTGAAAATATTGTATTTTATTTTGGTTTGATTTGTTATTTTTATATTTTTTGATAGTAATCTTGATTGTTGTGGTGTGTTTGTTGTGAGATTGGAATTATAAATTATTTGACTTGAGTTTTGGAGTATTTAGTTTTTGTTTGTGATTATATTTATTTTTCTTAGGATCCAAGTTTTGTTTTCATGCGAACAAGTAGTATTATAGCCAAATTTAAAATCCTAACTATTGATACTATTTATCCAATATTGTACTGTTTATTATTATAGTGATGACACTGTTTATCTATACTATTTATCACTGTAGCTTTGATGCGGTTCATTATTGATACTATTTATTGATGAGAATAGTGGTCCAAGATTAAGAAGGATAATTAAAAAAAAGTTGAGTAATAGTGAATATAAAATTCACCAGTGAGAAATTTTTTAAAGAGAAAGACTTCGAATTATAGAAACTTAAGATGCTAGTATATTGGATCATGAATGACTAGAAATAGTGCTTAAGGAGAATAAATTCTATGGAATTTTAGAAAATAGTCAAGGAGATCTAGAAGAAGTTTATGCGTGCTTAATCTTATCTTTAATTGATAAGGTTTTGAAAGAAATCTTGCAAAAAATCATTGTAAGAGGAAGTTGTTAAAATTAGAAGATAGATACCAGGTAAACCATAGAGAGAAGGCTCTACTTGAAAAAGATGTTGTTTGCTTTTCATTTGAAAGAAGATGGGTCAACAGAGGCACATCTAGATAAATTTAACAAGTTGGTATTGGACTTGGAGCCAATAGTTGTGAAGATTGAGAATGAAGATAAAACCTTAATGGTGCTGGCCTTATTACCATAATCATATAAGTACTTTGTGGATATGTTATTCTATGGAAAGACCACACTTATCATGGATTATATGAAGAATCATTAAGCAACGAGTTAAATAAGAAAAATCAACTGAAGAAAGGCAATTCTAACGAGGCGCTGAGTGTGAAGAGGGGAATAATGAAAGGAGAACATAGAAAACCATTTAGATCTCAAAGAAGGTCGCTAAAGGTGCTTTCATTATCACAAAAAGGCCACTTTAAGAAAGATTACCTTGAGAGGAGGACAAAGAAACTAAGTAGGAGTAGAAAAAATGCCATAACTGAGGAAAGAAGTGATGATGATGAGATTGTGATAATGGTTTCTAATAAGAGAATGGTTGAAGGGTGATCTTAGATTATAAATGTACACACCATATATATTTAAGAGAAGAGTTGTTCTACACCCTGAGTAGAGAAAAAGATGGAGTTTTACTATAGACAACAACATGGCTTACGGAGTGAAGGACATAGGCTTGGTGAGGATAGAACGAGCACGGTAATGTTGATTGAGTTACAATAAGTCTGATATGTACCTGAGATTGGAATGAATTTAATCTTCATTGAAATGTTAGATGATTTAGAATGTACTTTTAAGGTTAAATCTGAAATATTGAAGATGATATATGGGTCTAAAGTACTTATAAAGACTTATAGCTAGTATACTTTATTTGAAGATGTGATACCTATATGAAGGATGATTTAACTGGAGGAAGTAAGAATGGCACTGAGAGTTTTTTGAAAAAATCTAAAAGTTCTAGCTATAAGGTGGAACTTGTTTCAAAAGAAGCATAATCATCAAAGGTAAAAGAAACTAGAGAGTATAGAGGAGATGAGAAAGTTGAGAAAAAAAGTCAATCTCTTGATGAACCTTTGCATAATAGGCTAACGAGTAAAAAAGCTAGAGTACCAAGAAGATCACTTATGTGACATAGAATCATAGTTGCTGATACTTGTCAAAAAAGGTTGAAAAAAAGCAAGCAACTAGAAAGAAAGTCATAAAAAGCTCAAAAGCCTATAGAAGATATTTGTTCAGATATAACAAGGTAGTATTGACAAAGGAATTCAACTACTCCTATGTATTGATCAATGCCTTATCTAATTAATAAAAAATTAGGTGGGGAGAACCTGTGACAGTAAGATGAAGATTTTTAAAAGTGGCTAATATGTAGTACGGTATGATTAGAATGTTGATATGAAGAGAATAAGGTACAAGATTTCAATACTTAAATCAAGGTGAAATTATTGTAAATTGATTCAATTTTATTAAAGAGTTTGATTATTTATAAACTTTAACTTTCCTATTTTAGGAAAAGTTTGTCTATAAATATAATATATTCTCTTAGGGTTAGGGAGAGGTCAAGAAAGAGAGAGAAAAGAAAACTTGAGAGTGAAAGAACAAAGAGGTACGTTTGTTCTTTAGCTCATAATTAATAATCTCTTGATAAATGTAAAGATTATTATTTGAAAACCATACCTTGTTTGGCTTGATTTGTTATTTCAATTTTTTTTTTAGTAATTTTGATTATAGTGATGTGTTTACTGTATATTTTTAAATAGTAATTTTGATTATTGTGATGTGTTTGGTGTGGGATTAAAATTCTAAATTATTTGACTTTAGTATTGAAGTGTTTAGTCTTTATTTGTGACTATATTTATCTTTCTTGAGATTAAAGTTTTCCTTTCGTGCACAACATATTCACTCTCACAATGACAGCTATATGTGAACTTCAAGGTAGAAATTTGTGTTAAGGAAAAAATTGCGGAATTCCCTCTTTGATTGAACTTGTGAGGAACCAAACAAACACACCAAACGCAAATATGGATAGTAAAATAATGATCAACACAATCCAATTTTTAACGTGAAAAACTCCTCCAATGTGAAGGATAAAAATCACGGGACCGTTCTCGGAGTCCACCAAATCTTCACTATAAAACTTTAGGTACAAACCTAAATTCAATAGGTAGAAAACCTATCCCACAATCACTAATAACAATAAAGTAAACACTCTCAACAATAATAAGTAAAGATCAACCCCAAAACAACTCAGAAATTGGTAGAAAACAAATATTTCTCATCCAAAATAAGCACCTTTGAAATTGGCTTCCAGATCTAAGTTATAATCATCCAAACGACAATCAAACCGTCCAGATTGAAGAACTAGATGTTCAGAACGTACCTATACAATTTCAGCTCGATCGGACGGTAGATCATTCTTTGATTGTCAGAAAAACAAAATCTGCACGCTGAAATTTTCTGTAGAAAATTCTGCCCTTACTACCGGGTTTTCCTTCCGTCAGCGTCGTTCTCTTTCTTCAATCTTACTGCTTCACTGTGTGTGTATCTTTTTCTGCGTTCAATCACTTAATTCCAATTGAGTATCTCTCTCTCTCTATATATATATATATAGATAGATAGATAGATAGATAGAGAGAGAGAGAGAGAGAGAGAGACAGAGATTGATTTTAATCATAATTGAATTGTATAGACAGATATTGATTAGGATTAGAAGTACTATTATTTGGACCTTGGGATGGATATTGGGCATAGCCCAACAAATCTGCCCCTCCAACCCAACTAGGGAGAAATCATAACTTCAGGACATCATGCAGAAATCATGCAGGCCTTACACCAACAAAATTCAAAATTTTTTTTATGAAGTGTCTTGGTTATCATATCAGCACCATTGTCATTGGTAAGTACTTTCTTGAGTTCTATCTCGCTAGACTCCAAAGTATCTCGAATCCAATGATATCTAACATCAATATGCTTTGATTTTGAATGGAAAGTAGAGTTCTT
>JAVXUL010130156.1:0-15850 GCA_035590515.1 Trichilia minutiflora
ACAATGAATAACTAATAATCATCTAGAAAATGAACAAAAATAGTAAATAAATCAAGGATGACGACTGTGATAGTGCTGAAGAAGTATCTCAGCAAGCTCAGGATCAATGTCCTCGTCGGAGGAGGAGAAGTCAGCAGGCTAAGAGGATGATCCTGTCTTATAGAGCGGCTGATATCCAGTAGGAGGAAGGCGCAGACCAGAGAGACAATAGTGCGATGGCGACTGAGGTCCAATAGACGGAGGTCGAGGTCCTGTAAAAGGTCCCACAGAAGGTCTTTAATAACTCAACCGAGCCTCAATGTTATCTAATTTGATGAGTAGGTCTGCGTGGTTAACAATCGTCTCTCGTCGCTACTGATTAACCATCTTTCCAAACTGATAAATAATCTAAAATGTTTCATTCATGCGCGTGTCAAATTTGTGTACTGCCATCATCACAGTTGACTAAATAGAAATGAAACTGTCTAGGAGTTGCTTGATCATGAAGTCCAAAGTAAGAGCTGGTAGAGCTAATAGAATAGTTGATCTGGTCTACGAAAGTGAAGGCTCTGACCATTCTGGTACCATGGTGCCGGTCGTTGGTGCTGCTAGAGATACTAGTGGAGGAACTGATGCAGACTTTGAAACAGGAGGAGAAACTGGTGGTGACTCTGAAACGGGAGGAGGAATAGGAGGAACCTCATAACCCATTCTACGTACTATCGTGGCACTAAGATAGGTACTAGAATGCTGAGTCATACTATCTACATCTCGTAGTAAATCTCTTGGCTGCTGTCGGATGATCTAAATGATAGCATAGCCATATCAAAGAGTAGTGGAATATGTGGTAGTGGTCTCGATCATCTCTATGATCATCCAATGCGCGAGATCAGAGCTCATCTCTCCATAATGCACATCATCTACCATACATCCTCGAAAGTCATCTCAGATAATCTTGCAGCCCTCGCATTTAGGTTATACATGACTATAAGGTGCATGATCCTCTCATGTAACCCCAAATATACCAGTCTAAGATTAATCTCAGTCATTCCAGGGTTCTAAAATATGACCCTATAGTCGTCCAACACATTATAGTTCCTAGGATGATAGTACTCTCCTCCTGCTTTCAAACCAAGGTAGTCAGATATTGTGAGTTCAGTTACCACTATCTCCTGTCCTCTAACCTAAGTTGTAAACCTATTATAAGTCCTGCTAGAAGATTGCGGATCCCTAGCATCTATGTTCAAATAAAATAGTCTGATAAGCTCTGCATGGTATTCTCCCCTTAACTTCAAATATGTCATCCACCCAAACTTCTTAAAATGGATAAATAAATAAAATTAATGGCACACAGAAAGTCAAAGTCCAATACCCAGCCAGGGAATACTTGACGATGGACAAATAGAGTCATGAAATGGTCTTACTATGCTAGAGAGAAGAATCCCCATACATTTGGCTCTCGTGAAAGAGCAACGAATTGGCCCGCATAGCTATCTCATCGCAATCTCTTGCATCGTGGATTGGAAGGGATCTTCATCCTTGGACCCATTGTAGATGTTAAAAAAACTGCCCAGCAACCTTCAAGCAAGAAAGATAGCTAATCTGAAATACCACCCGAGATCAGCTCCTTGTATTCTTCCAGCAACTCAACAACTTACACAGAAAATGAAGTGAAGAAGAAGAAGAAGAACCATATAGTTAACGATCGAGAATAATTAAGGAATATATGAGAGAGTAAAAATCAAGAGGAAAACTCAGCTTGCAATCTTATTCCACCTTTTGTGTTTTACAGAATTTAACTTGCATACACACAAGTGACAACTCAGCCAGCACCAAGAAACAAGATCAAGATTCAAGAATCAAGAACCAAGTTCTTGATTCTTTGTTTAACAGAAATTCAAACGTATTCTTATCTAATGACAATACTGCTCTTGACTTTAATTTGGTGGTGTCCACTTTCCTGCACTTTATTCCTTTGTTGTTTATTGGAGCAATTCACATCAGTAGATATGGGAGAAACTGAAGAAAATTTAGGAGAAATAATTTAGTTTGAGAGAAAAAATTAAGTAGTGAGAGACTGAGAGTGATGAAAAAAATGACATTATTTAAAAAGGATTGATGTATCGATACTGTGATTTTGAAGTATCGATACTTGAGTGAAAAATCTTAAATGTATCGATACTTGGAGGGAGATGTACCGGTACTTTAATAAAAAACGGTAAAGATAAAGTTAAAAATAATTCAAATAGTTTTTGAAATTTGAAAGGACAAGATACATGGTAGAAGCTCAAATGAGTCATAGTTAATGGTGTGGTTATCAAATTGACTCAGCTTACAGAGGGTTGACAAGTGGCAAAACTATCTCCCCACTTTTTCCACGCATTTAATGCCCATTTTCTATATGTATTTAATGCCCACTAAATCTTATCAGTTACTCATTAAATAGAGCATGTATCGATATATTGATAGGAATGTATTGATACTTCGATATGCAAAAAATCAATATTCGCCTAGGTATCTGTTAAGAATCCAAGAATATACTTAAACCAAGAAACCAATTGACAGAAATGATAATCAGCAAGAATTAGAAACTAAAATCTCAAGAATGAAAAAAACCAAGAAACTAAAACCAGAAAGAAAGAAGACTCGAGAAGCAATTTACGTGGTTCAGTTTTGAAAAAACCTACATCCACGAATCAATCCAAAGGATACAGTCTCTTGTATTGATTTCAGAGAATTTACAGGAAAAAGAATTCAAACGAAAAAACAATTACACTCTCATAAACCAATGCCCCAAAGTCTTTAAATCATCAGCCAGCTAACCAAGTTTCTGGAATCTGCAATTTGTTTTAAACTTTCTTAGTCAATTACCAAATTGTCATTAATAAATATACTGTGGGCATAAATCTAATAAGGGCAAATATGTCAATCTCCTTCATTAACTGAAATACCGAACTTGAATTCCCCTGTTTGTCTTCTCCAATTTGCAGCAACTCCTCCCACTTGCAGCAAACACTTGCCAATTGATTGATCAATCTCCACACACTCAATATATGGGAAATTGAGCAGGTCCAAGGAACACGAGAGGCTAAGGATGTGGAGTTTATGGTGGTGGATTTGCCCACACTTGAGGTGCCAATTGGGCGTCGGATAAATTCTACTTAAAGTTAGATCTTTCAACCTTTGATGGGTGTTTAAACATAGAGGAGTTTATAGTTGGATTTTTGACGTAGATAGATTTTTTGATTATATGAAATTCTTGAGGAAAGAAGGGTAAAATTGGTAGTATATAGACTGAAAGGTAGAGTAGTTTCATGGTGGGATAAAGTACAAGATGCTAGACATAGAGAGGGTAGAATATTGATCCATAAATGGCATTGTATGTGACAAATGATGAGGATTAGGTTTTTACTACACGATAATAAACATATTTATTTATGCAATATTAATAGTATAGTTAAAGACAGATATATATATAAATATACATCGGAGTTTTTGAGATTAGGTGAGAGAAATAACTTGAATGAGTCGATGACCAACAAGTTGCTAAGTACTAAAGGGGTTAAAATTGAGAGTACGAGATTGAATTAGAGAGTACGTGGTTAAGAATATAGTAGAGATTAAAACCTTGGCATTAAGGTTGAAACCATTATTAGAGAGAGAAGTAATAAGATTTTCAATTTTTGAAGAAGTTTCAAACAATTACTCTGAGATAACATTGAGAAGGGTACCATAAGAATGGGATAAGGGCATGGTGGAGAAAGAAGTAAAACGAATAGTTGGGAAGAAAATGGTGAATGAGACTTGGAATATGGAGAAGGCTACTGGTAAAAGGGTTGTCAATGACAACATTAACACTTAGACCCTAAAACCTCTATGCTAGACCAACACCATGAAAGGGCTACAAATGTAACCAACTGGGATACCAATCCAATGAGTGTCCTTTACGAAGGAATGTGAAATTAGTCGAGCCAGACAAGTAAGAGGATTTAGAGGAAGTATTGCGTAACCTAGATGACAAGGGGGAATATGAGGAAGAGGAGCATGATCAGACATATGTGGTGAAAAGAACTTTTCTAGCATCGAGGCAAGAAGAATTGGCTCAACATCACAAGTTGTTTCAAACCAAATGTTAAATTCAAATTCAGGTATTTGATGTGATTATTGACAATTAAGAGAACATCATTGAAAAGGAGGCGGTCCAAAAGTTGCAATTGCTTGTCGAAAAACACTTGACACCCATACACAATTGGGTGAATTAAGTCAGGGAAAGACATCTAGGTTATTGAGTAATGCAAGGTCCCCTTTTTTTGTGATGTGGCTGATATGGATTGAAACACCCAAAATTCAATAATTCTTATTCAAATCCAAAATTTTGATTCATACTTATTTTTATAAAATAAAAGTAAAATTTAATAATTTTACAAGTATAAAAATTTGTTTTTACAAAATTTACATATAAACAAATTAAACTTACGACTTGATGCTTATAATTTTATATTTATCTTTTAACATTCTTAATGAACTTTTGTTATTAAGCACTGTTGTGCGCAAAATAATAATGTTTTCTTTTATCAATATTGTCTAACAAAACCTATATGGAGGGTTATCTTATGAGGATCCAAATGTTCATCTAACCACATTTTTAGAGATATATGACATGCTGAAAATAAATGGTATCTTAAAAGATGACATTCGATTAAGATTATTTCCTTTCTTTTGGAGGGATCGAGCTCAAAGATGGCTTCAATCACTTTGGCCTGGTAGTATAACAATGTAGGAAGAGCTTACTCAGAAATTTCTTTTCAAGTTTTTTCCTCCATCAAAAACTTCATAGCTATGAGGAGAGATTGTTTAGTTTAGACAGCTGAATTTTAAACCTTTGTTTGAGGCTTGGATAGGTTTAAAGATCTGATACAGAGATGTCTTCAGCATGGGTATTAAGATTAGTTTCAAATTCAACTATTCTATAATGGGTTGAATGGATAAACAAGAACCATATTAATGCAGTAGTTGGAGGAACTCTTTTTTCCAAAATAGTAGAAGAAGCTCAATTATTGTTTGAAGAAATAGCCACTAATAATTATTAGTAACCAAATAAGAGAAACCAAGAAAAGGTTGCTGGTGTTTATGAAGTTAATCCAATTAATTATCTTAATACCTCAATTTTTAGCCTTGACAAATAAGCTTTCAGCTATGATAGCAAATGGAGGTTGTTTACCTAAATAACAAGTGGCCATGATTAGTAGTTCATACTTAAGGATGCAAAATGAGCAAGAGCAGGAGTAGGTGTAGTTTATTAATAATTAGAGCTTCAACTATCAAGATAACTTGCCTAATCAATACCATCTGGGGTTGAGGTATCACTAGAATCTATTCTATAGAAATACAAGAAATGAGTTGCAAGACCATCGGGTTTTATAGCTCATCTATTAGAAAAGAAACCTTCATTAGAAGAGCTTATAGACACTTTTATCAATGAAACATATGGAAGGTTCAACAAATGTGAAACAAGAATTGATGATATTAAAAAACATTGTAGTAATATGGGAGTTACCATAAAATTTTAGAAGTGTAGATTGGTCAGCTTAAAAATTAATAAAAGAACAATCAATCGAAAAGTTTTTGAGTGATACAAAAAAGGATCCAAAGGATCAATGTAATGCCATTACCTTGTGGAGTGGGAGAGAATTAGAAATTTAACCTAGAAGGGAAGTAGCACAGCTTAATAAAAAGAAAGAAGATGTTGATAAGCAGAGAAAGGATGAAAATTCTTAGAAAATAAGTGACAAACTAGTGGAAGTGAAAAGTTGCCCAAGAATTACTTTTTTGGATAACCCATCCATTAGGCCCCACCAATACCCTTCAACTTGATGACTAATTCAAGAAGTTTTAGGTATTTTAAAGAAGATTCACATTAATATCCCACTAGCCGAGGCATTAGAGCAAATGCCTAATTATGAAAAATTTATGAAGGAAATGATGTCGAAGAAGAGAAGGCTAAAGGATCATGAAAAGGTTAAGTTATCAAAGGAATGCAGCGCAATCCTTCAAAGAAAGATGCCCCAAAAGATAAAGGATCCGGATAGTTTCACTATCCCTTACACTATTGGAGATTCAACCTTTGAGAAGGCATCATATAACTTTAGTGTTAGCATCAACTTTATGCCTTTATTAGTTTTCAAGAAGTTAAGTTTAGGAAAAATAGAACTTACCATCATATCTTTACAAATGGCAGATCAATCACTTTCTTTCCTAAAGAGAGTGATTAAGGATGTGTTGGTTAAAGTGGACAAATTTGTTTTTTCTGATGAATTTTATTATACTTGATATGGAGGAAGACTGGGAGATCCCCATTATCCTTGGTTAATCATTCTTAGGAATCAGAAGAGTTCTCATAGACGTGCATGGAGGGAGTTTACTCTTTGGGTAAATGAGGAAGAGTTGAAGTTCAATATCTACCAATCTCTAAAATTTCTAACTCATGATCAATAATGTAAAAGGGTAGATATTGTTTTAAGCCATGTAGATGCTATGCTCTTTGATTTTTCTGTAAAGGACCCATTAGAGTGTTATTTGATAACTTTAAACATGCGTAAAAATAAGCTTCCAATAGTTAAAGATGTGAGCACCTTGTGTAAAGTTCAAAATAAAGAGAAAATGGATGTTTTTACACTTGAAGACATGGTAGATGATGGTGCAAATATAGAAAAGAATTTTGAGAAAGTCAAGCCGATGATACTTTTGAAAATTCAATCTTTGAAGCACTTACCCCGAGTATTTAATGTATGCTTTCTTAGAAGATAATTCAACCTTGTCTGTTATTGTTTCATCATTCTTATCTTATGAGTAAGATGAGAAGTTACTAAGTGTATTGAGAAAATATAGATGAGCCATTGGGTGATCAATTTTAGACATTAAGGCATTAGTTCTATTGTTTGCATGTAGAAGATTTTGATGAAAGATGTTTACAAGTTTACTATTAAGCACGAAAGGAGACTAAATCCAACAATGAAAGAAGTTCTTAGGGTTAAAGTTATGAAATTATTGAATGTTGACATAATTTATGCTATTTCAGATAATTTGTAGGTAAGCTTAGTGTAAGTGGTGCCCAAGAAAGGTGGAATCACTGTTGTTAAGAATGAAAAGAATGAGTTGTTATTGACAAGAATAATAATCGGATGGAGAGTGTGTAATGACTATCAGAAGTTACATAAGGGCATATGAAAAGATCATTTCCTATTGTTGTTTATTAATCAAATGTTAAATCAGCTGACTGGTTATGAGTTTTACTGCTTTCTTAATGGTTACTTAGGGTAGAGCCAAATTCCAATCTGTTCGAAGGATTACGAAAGATCACCTTTACTTGTCCATATGGTGATCTCTACAGAAGTCGTATCTATTGAGCATCTATATTGTACAATAGGCATACTAGATGTCTTTAGTGAATGTTATAAGATGATGTTAGTGTAGGTGATATAACAGTCATGTTATTAGGATATTAGTGTGGATTAATAGTTAAAGAATTATTTTTCGAACTTGACCACAGATATGACAAATCACACAAAAGTATGATGTCAATGATTTGTCATATGATTCTACTAGTATGGTAGTTATTTTTCAGACTTGAGACATATTCGTCATCTTTTGGTATAGATACATATGATTTATATGGTATATAAATACAGTACTAAC
The DNA here is from genome assembly GCA_035590515.1 of Trichilia minutiflora. Lineage (NCBI taxonomy): Eukaryota > Viridiplantae > Streptophyta > Magnoliopsida > Sapindales > Meliaceae > Trichilia > Trichilia minutiflora. Next base: position 7,675 of record JAVXUL010130156.1, read on the forward strand.
TATGTCTCATATAAGAAGTCGGTTTGATCATATATTATTTATATCAGAATGCAAATGATAGTCAAGATGAGATCTGTTAACTCGATATATAAGAAATCGGGGTAATGTTGACTTAATTTGAATTCCAGTTCCTAGTCGGATATTGATAAATACATGAAATAGAAGTCTTTGATCAAAGCAGTTTAAGGTTACATAAAAGAGTTTCATGGTAACGAGTTCAGGGAATATTAATCAAAAATCTGAGCAAAAATTAAGTTTAGAGTTTTTAACATCCGTGAGCCTTAACTTAATTGGGATTAGACGAATAGAAGAAATTTATCCACACGAAATGTACAATTAAGCATAAAAAGTTCAATAAAGACTTTTTCATTATGGTTAAGGGGTCATACTACATTGCTAGTTGGTAACCATAGTCGTTGAATATCCGAACGGTTCAGAATGAGATTGATTTTGACTCATGGTTAATACCACAGATAATCCAAGAGATATAATATAAAATTATGATTATTCTTACTACTAGATAAAAAATATTATCCGTAAGAGAGCTAGCACTCTCGGAGATAATATTAGGCCGAAAAGCGTAAACGGTTTACACGTTAAAAAGTTTAGTAACTTAAGAGCTATATTTAATGACCTGATTGTGATTTAAATTAAGTTATAATATTCTATTAATATTTAAAAATATAATAAAATTTAAATAAATTTGGTCAAAGTAAGTTTAACAAGAGTTGGGACCTATTTGTCATATTTTCAAAGTATAGGGATCTAAGTGTGATTTTATATTATTATTAAGAAACTTGTTGGACAAGTTTTGAACCTATTTATTATTGACTATAATGACAAGGATAATTAAATAAATGTGGTCTTACTATATATATAGGTCATTTTTCTAATTTTTAGGAATTAATGATAATTTTGAAAAATTATCGAAAGCTCTCTCTCTTCTTTTCCACCCATTTGGCCATAGCTTGGGTTGATTATAAAATTTTGATTTATTGGAGGCTTGTTGATTTGCAAACTATTTTTCATCAAATCATCACTAAAGGTTAGTGAGTTATGGCTTTACATGCTTGATTTTGATGATTTTTCTTAATTTTTTGATTTAATCATGAACAAACATTACCATACATGTAAGCGTGCAATCAATATTTCAAGAACTACATTTAGTTACTGCCTTCACAACCTTGCTATGGTGCTTTAAATAAGTGAGAAAAAAATTTAGTCCTCAATTGGAAAAAGTGCCATTTTATAGTAAAGAAGGGTATTGTTTTGGGATCCTAAGTGTCAAAAGAAGGAATCAAGGTGGATCAAGCCAAGATATCCACTGCCTCCACCAGCAAATGTAAGAGGCATTCGAAGCTTTTTAAGTCATACTAAATTTTATCAGAGATTTATTAAGGACTTCTCAAAGGTAATAAAACCTCTTTGTAATCTTCTCTTGAAGGATGTGATTTTTAAATTTGATGATGCATGTAGGAAGGCTTTTGAAGCTATCAAGGAGAAGTTAGTATCAACTCTATAATGATTACGTCGGATTGGTGTGATCCATTTGAGATTATATGCTACACAATTAATTTTATAGTAGGTGTGGTATTTGGGCAGCAAAGAGAAAAGGTTTTTTGAGCTATTTATTATGTTAGCCAAATGTTAAATGAAGCTCAATTAAATTACGCAACTACAGAAAAGGAGATGTTGGTTGTGGTGTTTATGGTTGAAAAGTTTCAATCTTATATTTTAGGGTCCAAGTTGATTATATGTAGGATCATACAACAACTAATTACTTATTTGTAAAGAAGGATACTAATCCTATTTAATTCATTGGATTCTTTTACTATAAGAATTTGCTTTGAAAATTCGTGATAAGAAAGTGAAAATGCAGTTGTAGATCACTTTTCGTGGATTGAATTAGAAGAAGAAGAAGTGTAGCCAATTCAAGAGTTATTTTTAGATGAGAAACTATTTGCTGTTAATGAATAACCCTTTTGATATGCAAATTTTGTTGATTTTCTTACTTGGGAATTGATGCCACCAGATTTAATATATCATCAAAAACAAAAGTTTCTTCATGATGTGAAAAGCTACATTTGGGTGATCTATTATTATTTAAGAGATGTGCTAATGGAATGATTAGAAGTTTTGTAGATAAGGAAGAAATTAAAGAGATACTCCATGGATGTCATTTTTCATAATATGGAGGATTTTTTAGACTATCTAAGACAGTAGCAAAATTGCTACAATCAAGTTTCTTTTAGCCTACATTATTTAATGATTGTTATGCTTTTATGAAATGATGTGATAGATGCTAAAGGTTATGAAATATTTCAAGAAGGAACGAAATACCGTTGAATGGAGTATTGAAAGTAGAACTATTTAATATATGGGAAATCGATTTCATGAGTCTATTTATTTGGTCTTTTGGTTATCGATACATTCTTGTGGCTGTATATTATATATTAAAATAGGTTAAAGTGGTGTTATAGTTCTTGCAAAAGAAAATTTTCATAAGGTTTAGGACTCTAAGGGCTATAATTGGTGATGAGGGTACTCATTTTTATAGTAAGCTATTTAAAGCTTTGTTAGTTTGTTATGGGGTCAAGCATAAGGTTATTGTTGCCTATCATCCCCAAACAAATGGGTAAACTAAAGTTATAAATTGAGAAATCAAACAAATTCTGGAGAAAACAAGAAATATAAATAGGAAGGATTGGTTTCTCAAGCTTGATGATGTATTATAGACATACTAAATAGCTTTTAAAATACCAATTGAAATGTCTCCACACTAATTAGTGTTTGGAAACCCTTTTCATTTGCCAATAGAGCTTATTGAGCAATAAAGAAATTAAACTTTGTTTGGAAGGTTTTTAAGCAGTAAAAACTCCTTCAATTTGACGAGTTAGAGGAGATTAGGAATGAAGCTTAGGAAAGCTCAAGGATTTATAAAAAGAGAATTAAGCATTGGCATGATAAGCAAATTTTGAGTAGAACATTCAGTCTAGACTAGGAACTCTTCCTAGTTACTTCAAGATTGAAGTTATTCCTATAAAAAACTTAAGTCAAGATGGTGTGGACCCTTTATTATCAAGAAGGTGTTATCATTTGGTGCCATTGAACTTAATGGTGAGAATGAGAGATTGCTTAAAGTTAATAGTCAATGGATCAAGCATTTTATAGAGGCATAGAGTCAAGAATAGAAGGCCTTGATCTCATGGAAGTTTAATAGTAAATTTTCGATTAAGTCTAGTTAGGGACATTAAATCAAGTGTTAATTAAAAGGTAACCTAATATGTTTTTGTTTTTATTTTCATTTATCAGTGATTTAGTATTTTTATTTGTTTAATTTTGTTTTTCTTATGGTGTTGTTGTAAGAGTTAAAGTTATAAAAAAAAAGCTAACTGATAATTTAATTAGAAATAGGTTCAGAAAAGATTTCATACAGAGACCTATTACAGCGAGAAAATCTCGCTGTAACACAAATCAGAAAAATTATAGCCTGGGAACTAAGGTCACCGCAGCGAGAATAAGTTGCTACATCAAAAAACAAGGCCATTAAATCAAAGACATTCCGTCAGAGTGTAACTAGAGCCTTTACAATCAAGAATAGAAGGATATGGTATCGAAGAAATTCCATTGCAGCGGAACTCAGAGCCTAGATTTTTATTTTACCATTTTTTGTTGCAGTAAAAAAAAGCTCACTGAAGCACAAAAATGCTGGAACGACTTTTTGCTATTGTGACACGTAAAAGTTAAAACTTTCCTATTCCTTATTTAGAATCTATTTATTTCCAGGTCCATTAATACCCATTTTCTATAACCTTCCACAAAATTCCTTTAAGTCTATTAGTCTCCCTAAAATGAAGCGCCATTGATTCAAGAAACAAAGCAAAGAGATTAAATGTTTAAGTAAATTTTTTTTTAAAGTTTCAATTCACTTCTTGAAAACTTGAGACTTTTTGCTTTAGGAAGTTAGAAATTTTTTATTCTTATGTGGGTTTTTGATTTGGAAGTTACAAAGAAAAAAAGGGGAACAGTAAGGTTTTCGGGATTGAATTCTTACATTTGGAAAAATACTGAGTTTTAGAAGAAAATGCCTTAAAAATATATTACCAAAAAGCCTAGGAAAGAGCTTACAGAGTATGATGCATCTACATATATTTTTAAGAAGGTTCACATTATTTTTAATGTATCATTAAAGAAAAGGATAGGGATTAAAGAAAGGGGTATTGATTTTCAATTAGATGATTATCTGTTGAATGCATAGCAAATAGCCATGAAGGGATGGGCATATTTTTGTTAGTAACCTAAACTAGCCACCATGACCTATATGATCGAATTTTATAAGTACGAAGATGACCCTAAGAAGTCTTAGAGTTAGGGTTAGAGGTAGAGATATTGTTTTTGATCCTAAGTTTATTAATAGATTGTTGAGAATCCTAGAGATTGAAGATAAGTTTACTGAACTTTCTCAGACAGCTTCTATTAAAGTAGTTAACAGGGTGTCACACCCTAGATTTCTAGAATGTGACTGACAGAAGAACGAGACAGACCCCGTCTTCCTAAACTTCTGACTGACCTAATACTTGATAACTATTATTTGTAATCTATTATATACAAATTACAGACATGCGTACAAGATTTAACTTATTCGATAGATATACAATGCATAACATTAGAATTAAATCATTAAACAATGAATAATGGGTTCTATTTGTGAGCCCTATGTCTATAACCCAAGGGCATAACTATAATTTTATCTTTTTATTGCACATGCATTTGCCCCCATTTCATACATCGTTAACATGTCAACAAGGTTTTATATTTAATTTGGGGATTTGAGTTTGTTAAGATAGATTTTTGAGGTCGTGAATGTAGGGACCTCAACGTAATTAAAAGTAAGCTTTATTTTGAGTGGGACTCCAATGATATTTTTCAAATCAGGGAGGACTCAAGTTAAAATTTTCATTTTTGACGAGTTCAACTAGCTAAATGGGTGATTCGTTTGATCGACATTTTGATGACTCCTTGAAAAATTTATGGTAATTTATTCGTTCGAATGAATAAGGGAATTCGTTCGATCGAATGTGATTTTGTTCGACCGATAAATTAGAAGTCCCCTGACTTTTTGGGACATCGAAGTATTCGTTCGACTGAACTTCAATTCGTTCGATCAAAGGGGGCAGTTCGTTCTAACGAACTGTATTTCGTTTGATCGAATTAGCGTGAAATAATGATTTTTTCCTCTTCTAGAAGTTTCTTCTTTAGAAAACTTAAGGGTAAAATGGTAATTTCACCCTCAAGTTTATAAAAAGGGGACTGAGCCCCAATTTTTTCCGTTTTTCTTTTTTCTCTCTCTTTTTCTCTCACGTTCACGTTCTTTCAACTCTCTTCACCTCCCACCTAAATCTTTGCCGTATTTTTGATTTCTTTTCACTTGCTGATCACTTTCCTCTCGTCTAACTACTTGGGAGTATCAATTTGATGAAAGAAGTGAGGAGAACAAAAAGTCCGTCTAGGGTTTCCTTTATAAAATTCGGGGTTTTCTGACTTTTGAGTGAAACCGAGAAAAATTGACGATACCACGAGGTTTATAGCGTCATTCCTAACTAGTCTAAATATTTCATTTTGCATTTTAGCCAATTTTTATGATATGGGTTTTACTGTACAATTGTATATATTTCGATAGATTTATCACTCGTATTTTAGTTTTTACACATTATTCGAGTTGTAGTGAAGTTAGAAAAGTCGTAAGAAGTTAGAAATATAAATTTGGAGAAAATGGGTGACTATAAATAGTAATTAGGGTTACTGTTCTAACGAGCGTGTGTCACAGGTCTAAATTGCAAAATCGAACCAAATTATGCGAGTATAGCTGCAATGTGAGTTCTTGGTAGAAATGTATGGGTAATTAGACGGATAACAAGGATTTTAGCCGGTTTCGCGTGTTATCCGATTTTAGGAAAACCCAAGTAAGCATTCATTACATGCATTTGAGTTTCATACATATTTGAGAATGTATATTGATATGCCTTGATATGTATGATCAGACGACAGTGCACGAGCGAGGTATCCGCGTGACACGTCAGAAAATGAGGTGAACTAGGGAGTATATACCCTCCCTAAACTGTGAGTGGATTGTTTTCTGCTTTTATTACTTCATTCTAAACATACTTTTATGATTTCAATGATATGCCAGTATTTTACAAGTGATTATGCTTAATACTATAGTTTACGTGAAAATATATCTATTATTATGTTTTCATATGGTTTTGAGCTGTGATACGATTTATATGATGGATTTTGCTTTGCTTGACGTATGTGTTTACATTAATGATGGCTGTGCGGCTAATTTTATGATATGAATATACTTTGATATTGATGTATGTGGATTGTGATATGCATATTAGTGATAACGGCCATGCAAGTCGGATTATTTACTGTAGTTACAGGGTGGTAGCCTGGGGGAGAGTTGTAACACTTGGTCCAAGTCTGTCAACAATATTGTTTGCTTTGGCCCAACCCTTGAAGCCTCACGGTTTTGTTCTGGAATGGGTTATCAAGGACTTGTCAAAAGGTCACCCATCTTGGTACTGCTCTCGTCCAAGCAAGCTTAACTGCGTAGTTCTTAGAGTCAAACCATCACCCATCCCAAAAGGCCTTATTGACAATTTGGTTTCAACTCTACATATATAGCCTAATAACTTTCTCTCCCATTTCGATGGGGGATTCGGTTCATCCCTGTCATCCTAGAAGCCTGTCAGAAGTCGGTCCTTGCTTAGGCTCCCTCGTCCCGACGCCACTTCCCGTGCTCATTGAACTGGGATGTTCCAGATCCACCAGCTTTCGCCTGGTTCGTCCCCGAACCACCACCATCGTACTGGAGGAGAGTTGGCTCTGATACCAATTATAACATCTGATCCAAGTCTATCAATAATATTGTCCGCTTTGCCCAACTCTTGGGGCCTCACAGTTTTGTTCTTGGAATGGGTTATCGAGGACTTCCTAAGAGGTCACCCATCTTGGTACTGCTCTCGTCCAAGCATGCTTAACTGCGTAGTTCTTGGAGTCAAACCACCACCCATCCCAAAAGGCCTTGTTGACAACTTGGTTCTAACTCTACATATATAGCCTAGTAACTTTCTCTCCCATTCTGATGGGGGATTTGATTCATCCCTATCATCCTAGAAACCTTTCAGAAGCCGCTCCTAGCTCAGGCTTCCTCGCCCTGACGCCACTTTCCACCCTCATCGAACCAGGATATTACAAGAGTTCACTGGGATGTGGACCCCCAGGTAAGTGTTATATGTGGTAGCCTAGGGTTGGCTTGGTAGAGAGGTCACCTAGGTTAGTGGAGGCTTCACAAGTGGGGTTGTTATATAATGATTGTGATGTTGTGATGGAGATGAGATGCGATCACCTGTGAGTCTTATCGAGTTAGTCACGGATGTCACCCCACGACTGCTCGAGACGAACGTCAGTGGTGGGCATAATTTCTGAAAAACCATGCATGTTTTATTTATTGCATATAAAAGCTATATTTTATCAAATAGCATGATTTTATTAAATATAAAACCCACTGACGATCTTAGAATGCCTAGGGCCAATTTAATCTCCGAGAAAGGCAGTTATCCCAATGACTTTCAATATAGGATTTGAGGTTTCAAACATAAAAGAAATATTTATAATTCTTACCAAACTGTTTGTAATATATTTTGAATGCGCTTTCTTATTTATGGATAAAATTTTATTTATTTATTTATGTTTACTTTAGTTCACTCACGGAGTATACTCCCGTATGTTCACTCCCCCTCACTCTCCAGTTTCAGGTTCGATTAGCTAGTGACTAGCGGTGGTAGTGATTCTTTTAAGTTAGAAGACTACCAGGTATACGATGGATCGACTTACTTAGAACAATTTATAGTCCATTGGTGTTGGTTATTTACTTTGTTTTATTTTCTAGATCTTTATGGATTGTAAAAGGATTTTATAAGTTATGTTCAGCATTATTTATATTGGTTTGGAATATATATTTGGACATTTTGTGGAATGTTTTATGAATTGGTTTATTCATTTTGAAGTACTTGTGGTTTCTTGAAATGATTCGTGGTTTGGGTGTTGGATTGGATTTCTTTTGGAAGTATTACATATTTGTTTTAAAATAGATTTTTTTAATGGCCTTACA